>JAUTDX010004262.1:0-22216 GCA_030844895.1 Ambrosia x helenae | reverse complement strand
CCAAATGACCAAATCATTAAACTATATGCATATCTATGTATCAAAATATTAAACGTATTTATGTAAAGTAGCAATTACTAAAATAGATTCAAAATTATTACTTGCTAGAAACGTATAGAGAAAGGGATAATTCAAGATGAAGTTTCCAGATTAAAAAATATTAACAGACAATTCTAATTCAATAGTACATAAGAATATATAATTGTCTTGAAAACTTTATATCCCTTTATATATAGATTATTCTAAATCAAATCTCAACAATAGAGTGGTTTTTATTCATTTTGATGGATAGAAATGCCATATCGTTGGTGTTAAAGAGACACTAGTTGAGTATTTCCTTTGGAGATTCTCATAAGTAATTGGAAAGTACAACAAATGGTGCTATATGTTTATTCATATACGCTATATGCAGAATGGGTAATCAAATTATGCTATGTGCGGTAGGCACATGCCCACCCTTCAATGTACATAAATTTGCCGCTGAACCAGCTCTTCGACCTCCTATATACTCTCCTTCCTAATTGGCACCACACAGATTTGGCTTCTACATAAAATCTTTCTTTTCTTCTAGGAAATGGTATCGAGATCAAGTAAAACACGAGTTTCTAGCTAGTGAGCAGGCCACAACTCTATTTGTTGACAATAAAACTTGATGTAATTAAACTTTTACATTAATCTATATATATTTATACTATAATACTAATATAGCCAAGATAATACTGTATACTATTAAACTGATAAATAAAGAAACATATAAATCTAAACAAACTAATTCAAACTAATCTATTTATTTTAAACCTTCATATAGTCCTCTTTTAAATCTGATCCTTCATATTAACTTCAAAGTGTTCTAACACAACTAGTACTTGTGGAGGGAGATAAAAATAAATAAATAAATAAATAAATAAATAACTAGGTTCTATTCCTTTGCAGCATGTCCCAATTCAACATTATAACCTCTTTCTTTTGATAACAGAAAAGGACATATTTGATATGTGCCACAATCAACATTCACCATTTATATTCTTCTGTCATGCACCATTATCCCATGATCCATGCAAATATAATTAATATGTTATTTGTTTCTTTGTTAGTTAGTTTATGATTAGTGGGTAGTTAATTCATGCATATATATGTCTACGTTCTTTTCCTTTCATGACATTTGTAAGCCTTTAAAAGGCCTTAAGCTTTATGAATGCTATCAAGAAATGAATTAGTAAATTCTTGTTTTCCATCTAATTTTCTATCAAGCTTCTATCTATTTTCTTGGATCAATTGTTTAAACGATTAAGTTCGTATCAATATTGCTAATATTTTTACAAGGAAAATCCCAACTTAATTTTTGCTTCAAATCATTAAAATATATATAAACATTACATATACATACATAGGGTGGGGTCATGGTACAAAGGTCACATTCGTAAGAAATGTAAGAAGATTAAGAATTGATATGTAGGCATATCATTTTTAGACTTATTCATAATGTTTTTGGATTGTTTGTGTTAAATAGCACCAAACAAAACAATTTATTTTAGGCTTAAAAACTTAAAACACAATGTCAAGAACATGTGTTATATATATATATATATAAAGTCATGATTAACCAATAATAAGTTATAACCTGAGTATGTTATGAGTCTCATCTCCATGTAAATGTAGTAGACTGGTAGGTTTAATTGTTGTAAACACTCTTAACACCCATTGATGTTAGGATTAGTACTCTTACAATTTGACAAATAGTAGGAACATATCTGTTGTAACAGTAATACCAAAAGGAAAGAGGCAAATTTGTAAATGAGAAAAGTTTATCATAAAAAGAAGCTTAACATAAAAAGGATAATAAGGATTTTGGGCTTTTGATCACAATAAATCAATGGATGAGATTAAAATGGGAAAAGTATATGTTGAATTTCTAAAAGAGTTGGAGAAAGGCAAAATAGGTATAACCCACAATGGTTAAGTTCCACCCTCATTTTTTAAATGTCCATAACTTTTCCGTACGACATTATTTTAAAAAAAATACCATAAACACAAGTTTTTTATCCTCTTTCATTTGCATACCCTATTGCTAAAAAAATTGTTGGGTTGATAACTTGCGTTTTATCATGATACCATTTGCGTTTTTTTAACAGATATAAATTTGCATCTTTTTTTATCAGGTGTAACTTGCGTTTTATCATGTATAACTTGGATCTTTTTTATATAACTTACGTTTATCATGTATAACTTGCGTTTTTATCATGTATAACTTGCGTTTTAACATGTATAACTTGCGTTTTATCAGGTATAACTTGCGTTTCTAAACGCAAGCATACCCTCAATAAAACGCACGTTATCAACCTAGCAAAAAAAAATTAAAGAATAAAAATATGGTATACAAATGAAAGAAAATAAAGCTTGTTTTTATGGTATATTTTTTAAAAAAAATATTGCCGTATGAAAAAGTTATGGCCGTTTTAAAAATGGGGTAAACTTTAAAGACGCAATGATTTTACCATCGTGCCCCTGATTATCTAGTTTAATCTATGGCTAATAATTCTTCTTATACTTATACGCCAAGTTTCTTTTTACGTTAGCCTCACCTTTAATAAATATGTTTACTAAATGACCAACCATATAATTAGTTCAAAATAGTATTAAACTTTGTTTTGAATTGAACTGTCTTGATCATTATATATATATATATAGGATTTGGTTCAAATGAGAACCTTTCCCCAAATTGAGAACTGAGAGAACCATTCTGGGCCACACATTTCTCTAAGGCAAAAAAAAAAAAAAAATTTTTTTTTTTTTTTTTGCAAAAATCGCTGCTTTATATGTAAGAAAACAAAAATTTTTTATTTTTTTTGTATTTTTTTTTTTCAGTATACACATGTGTATAATTGCATTATACACATATGTATAATGCAATATACACATATGTATAACTGAAATATAATATATGTATAGCTGAAAAATGCTATATACACATATGTATAATTGCTATATACACATATGTATAATTGACATATACACATATGTATAAATGAAAAAAAAATTCAAAAAAAATAAAAAAAAAAAATTTCCTTGCATAAAAATGTGCGATTAAAGCAAAAAAAAAAAAAAAAAAATTTTTTTTTTTTTTTTTGCCTTTATATGAAATGTGTGGCCCAGAATGGTTCTCTCAGTTCTCAAATAGGGGTTGGTTCTCTTAGGATCCCTACCCTATATATATATATATTATATATGTGTGTGTGTGTGTGTTAAAATGAAGACTCACACTTTAGTTTAGAAAACCGTGAAATCCTTGTGCTACACTATCCAAAACAACGTATTTTTTATAAAACTTTTATGGAACGTAATATACATATTTCTAAGCGCTTTTAGCCAAAAAAAAAAAACAAAAAAGCACCTACAAAGTTTTGTCTTTAATATAAATAAAATTCCTATGTATCAGGTGATCTTTACAAACAACTGGGTTTTTTTTTTAAATAATCTCGGCGCTTTTTTGAAATTTTTTTTTTCCCCAAACATGTATATTACATGCCCTAAAAATTTTATAAAAAAATATGTTGTTTTAGATAGTGTAACACAAAAATTAGTGAGAGTCCAAAGTTTTCTCAACCAAGGTGTGTTTTCAAATTATCTTTTCTATGAGAGATCGAGAGAGAGAGAGAGAGAGAAAAGGGGGTAGATGATTTAATTTAGAAGACAAATTAATACGAGAAGAAAATAGATGGTTCATTTATTTCAATCTTAGATATCTTAAGTATAATTAGGGGTTGTTTATGATCTGGTTCGGTTTGATCCGGATGGTATAAATTGCAAACCGAGCAATTTTCTAAGGTCTTAATGGTTCGTTGGGTTTAAGTGGTTTTTAAACATCTCTAAGTTGGTGTACTATAGTATCTAATTAGCATTTGATTAACCCATTACTTTGTAGTCAACAAGGTTTGTTTGGTCATGCATTTGCCCTATTAAGGAACTTAGATGCAGTGAAATCAATCTTTTAGTAGGAACATCATCACATATACCTAAATATGTCGGGTCATATATGTTCATCGAATAAATAATCTAAATATAAAGCCTTTGAAAACACACAAATAGAGCTCACTATAGCTTGGCTCTTTGTAGTGTAAAGGTTCAACTTTATGGCGTGATAATTTTGATGAAACTTATATCTTTCCTAAATTTGGTATGTAAAGGACGACCTACGTACATTTATGTGGGCGATCAAAAGTGGCATTAAGGTGTATTAATTATGGTACGTTAATTAGGTGAGCCCAGTGGGCTTGAGTATCCCCAAGATCCGGTGTTAACAGATTTTATTTATTTATTTATACAACCATGTATTTTTAAGACGAGTCATCTAACATAAAGCCTTTGAAAACACACAAGGTTAGAGGAGAAGTATTAGATAGAGCTAAAAGAGTCAGTCTCATGCTATTAATTAGGTGAGTGTGGTTTTGTGATGGATTGAGTTGATACTAGTAATTTAGGGGAGTAGAAATTAAGAACCAATTGATTTGAATAATAAGTAATTAAATAAAGAAAAGAGTCCACCACCAGGTGTTTGATACTGACAAGTAGTCACTTTTGATTGATGTATCTAAATAATATTAGCATAGCATGGTTGAATCATTGATTATAGCCTAGGTATGATAAAAATACAAGGGTGGGGTCAGAAACTAAATAAAACTTGTGCAGCATGAAGTCTGTGATTGGGCGATACCACAAAGCAAAAGAGGAACAACAACAGCAGCAGCAGCAGGTAACAAGCCCAACTTCGGAGGTCAAGGTAAGCTTAATTCAATTAGCTCACATGTATTTATTATATTTGCTCTACTCAATTCAAATTTAGGTTTATCTTCCAAAATATTTGTCTCTTTACAAATGAAGTTTAGGGGTGTTTAATTTATAGCTAACACAACTAACTACTTACTGACTACCATACATATAATTAATTTTGACTGGTTGGCTAACTAACACACTCCTTTAGCGGTTGATTTGGTCGGTTGTAGATGACAAACAGGGCCGATCATTGGGTCTTGGTATCTCCAGCAATGAGCCGGTGGTGTACAAATTGTGATTGAATTTGATCCAACAATTTAAGGAAGACAGTTGAGGTCATTATTGTTAATTATAACACTTTTTAGACCTTGTAGTGTCACTCCTAAGAAATAATTCCTTCCAACTCGCATATATATGAGGCGACAAACAAGTTACCTCCAGATCATCAAGTTATGGCTCCTGGAGCAAAGTGTTAATACTTCCAAAAGGCCGGGTTTCAGATCAGTTCTGAGGGTATAAGATCGATGACATAAACATGCATTTTAAGAACTCCTCACATGGATCATGACAGACATAGAGAGCGTACCCTATAATTTCTCTGTCTTTCTCTGTCTTATATATTTTATTTAGTGGTAATTAAAAGACTTCTAAAATTGTTCTGGACTCGAATTAGGAAAGTCAAAGGAAGACACTGCTTGCAAGGGACAAATTAAAGTCGAAAATAAAAGCATCCAAGAGAAACTTTTCCATTGAAAAATAGTTCGTTTACTTAACAGATTACTCTTCGAGTTAACAGAAAGAAAGAAAGAAAGAAAGAGAGCATGGCATGTAAAATCAGGGAAGTGGCTCACAACTGAGTATGCTCTCATACGAAGATGCTACTTAAAGAAGCAAAATCTTGGTGTAAAGTTCCTTTATTGGAGATCAAAATCACTGCTAAAAAAGGAGCTGCATGTTTCATGGGCAAGAGCAGAGCCGGCTAATATGATGCAGTTGTGGGTAAGATCATCACTTGAACATAAACTTGGTTCTTTCCCTTCTCTCTTACCAATGCGCTAAGAGAAAGAAACACAAGGCAATGATAACAGCTTTACCAACCTATCATCTAATTCGCCTATATAAGTAGGTCCTTGCTCCTAAGGTCTTGAGTTTCCTAACATACCATTGCTGATGTTGACTAAGGTGTGCATTGCGTTGATCCAAGTCTTGTCCATTGACAATTTTAGGAAATTCTTGGATGCCAGGTCCAGACTTCTAAAATTTTTTCCGTTATAAATCACATGTATTCTAGTTGTATCCTTGAAGGAAAAATTTTAGTGGCCTAGCCTCTAGGCAGTTCTAAAAAATCTTCGAAAGTAATCCTAGCCATATTTGAAATGCGATGGATGACAAGATGATTAATTAATTTGTTGGTGGTCAAATTTATTTCTCCATCCAACGTATTAACTGTGTGTTCAATATTAATGGTAATTGAGGGGCACCATAGTCACTGTCACAACTCACAAAGATATATTTGATGAGTGTGAGTATGTGTTGCCTAGAGTCAATTCCAGTGTCAATATTATTGAACTTTACAGCATAATTAAGCAGTGACATTTCCTGAGAGAAACTTCAATTATAGGCGCCTGATCATGTGGGACTAACTAAACAAAATTATCTGATTTAGTTTCCGCGAAGAGCAAACCTAGAAGGACATAAGCAGCATCTCTATCATATTAGCTACATGCAATAGGCATGACGAAATTTATCCAATGTGTCACCATATGTTACAAACAAAACAAGTGAAGTTCAGTTCCTATATTATCATGTTCTAAGTATACAGACGGGACTTAAGAAATATATGGGATGTGATGATAAGAGTTGCCTCAAAGTAAGTAGCCTAGCAAACAATGTTATAGGCTAATGATGCTAAGAATGCATACGGGCCTTATGAAATACATGCCAAAGCCATTAAGAGAACAATGAAAACTAAGATGAAGAATATAGCTAACTAGTCAAATATTGTCACTCTGCCTGCAATCACAAAAAGTGCGTGGATCACGATATCTTACCTAATCACCATGCCTTACAATTCGTTCACATACCGTTAAATCCAGATCATATCCCAGCGTTCCGCTCAAAATTCTCAAAATACGGCCACATTAGTCCTACACCTACTATAGTCAACTACCTTGCTCCAAATTGAAGTTCCTTTAATACAGTAGAAACTTCTGCAAAGAATATAAGGTATACCAAGGGAAAACCTCTAGCAAGAGAGCAAAATGAGAAATCTACCATGTTGCAATGAATTGCCAAAAGCAAACATTTTAAGTCTTTATGTTTGGAGCTCTCCCTGATTGTTATACTTTTTGAGTTGCGAAGGACTCTTTGAACTCTTATCATTCTCTTATATAGAGGATCATGACCTGCGCACATATGGAAGAAATCAAGGACATGATTTGCTTACTTACAAACCTCACACCTCTTTGATATATAATAGTTTAGACAAACTAAACAATTAAGACATAAAGCCATCGAATCTTCGTATTTTAACCATGAAAATGAACCAGTTAGAAGAAAGAGACAGGCATGGCAATGAGCCAATGAGTACTGCAATCTAAATCGATAGGAGAGGAAATTAAGTCTCACAAGGGTGAAATTTTTATATATGGATGTTTTTGTAGGTTTCCCCATAGCTATGGCAACACTTCTTTGTGAAACTACTGTTAAAACATAGCATCTAACTTAAATTTCTTATATGCATCATACAACAATGAGATAGAGATGCTAGCATGGCGATGACTAGATTAGTTTAGGAATTAGAGAGCCCAATAATATTAGTTTTTATTCCAAAACTATATGTTATTTGCTCCTGCTGACATGTTTGTACATTCTAGGGGATGTACAAAAATGAAAATAACATGAGATGCAGTATAGACTTATCCACAAGGTGAAATTTAGCATACACAACAGAGGTCTTGCTATGACTTAGTGTCTCAATATATAGATGAATTAGCTCCAAACATTTATGATATCATACACCATATCCTAGGATCCAAAATTCTAGTATAGATATGATAAATACTATAATCATTTCGAAAAAACTCTAATTAAGGCCGCTTAAGCATCCGCCTAGGTGTTAAATGTC
The DNA here is from genome assembly GCA_030844895.1 of Ambrosia x helenae. Classification (NCBI taxonomy): domain Eukaryota; kingdom Viridiplantae; phylum Streptophyta; class Magnoliopsida; order Asterales; family Asteraceae; genus Ambrosia; species Ambrosia x helenae. Next base: position 14,319 of record JAUTDX010004262.1, on the reverse strand, counting down.
TTCTTATAGTTTCAATAGTAGTTAGAGACACTAAATCAGCCACCAAGCTTTAAGAATCCCTAACCACTTAGATCAGCAACTAATTGTTGAAATAAGAATTCAGAAAAAAATCACAGTGGGAATAATCAACTTTTCTTGACTGGTGTTCCGTGTTCATTAACCGAAGTTCTCAACTAGGAGGTAATTGCATCATTTGAGCAATGAAACTAAACCTACCAAGAAAAGTATAGTAACAAGTTTTAATGTTAACACGTACAAATATCCAGTAATAATCGTATTTTATATACTAACTGAACCGTGCATTCACCTTGGCATCAGTCTGATCCTTGCAAGCTTAAACAATTAAGCAATAGGAGGTTGGTTAATCGCCTAGCTTCACTCAAGTGACTCAACGCTTTTAAAAACTATTGAAGATAGGTCATAGTAGGCTACAAAAATAAAGAAGAGTAATTATATATTGACGGAATGTAGAATAAGGTTACATAGGGACTCCATATATAAAGTATAATAATATTACCTTGGTTTTAAAAAGCGCCCAACAAGCACGCTGAGACGCAAAGTGCAGCTGTTGGGGCTTTTTCGCTCAGCGTCAAGAGTAAATACAAGAAGCGCCCAAAAGCGCATATTTTGGTTAAAAAAGCTTGAGGCGCTCTCAAGCGTTTTGGTTCAAAAAGCCGAGGCGTGAGGCAAAAGGCGCGAGATGAGAGCTTCACGTATGCGAGGCGCTCAAGGTAAATAAAAAAAAAATATTTATACAGGTCAATACGACATATTCTACTTGTTAATCAATCCTAAACACAAAAACATAATTACAAAACACACTTAAGCACTTTAAAAACATAATTAAAACATACATTGAAACCGAAACACATTGAAAAATCTTTAAAAAAACTTGATTTTGACCATTGGCCCAAATTAACCCTGATATTGACTGAGTAACGCCTTGTCGCCTCATGGCTTAGGCGTGCCTCGTGTAGATGAGTGCCTCAGACATAAAAAGGTGTTTTTCCAAGCGCCTTGAGTGCCTCACGCCTCAAGGGTGCGCTTTTATAAACCAAGGTGATGCAGTTTCGGAAGCGCATCAAATGGCTCAAGAACAATTAAGTAATCAAAGACGATAAACGAACCAAAAGGTTCAAGAACAATGTTCTTTATAATAATCAATACCAAAAACTAATTAAAACAATAAACCCTAGGTCCCCTTTTATAGATGGAGAATCATTGTGTAAATAGGAAACTAAATAAAAGATAAAGAAATTCAAATAATAGATAAATATAATCTTTAATTCAAACTAGGAGATAATCCTGCATCATTCTCCCCGTCTTCGAAAAAAACCCGTCCTCGAGTTTTGCCTTTGGACCAAGCCACCTGGATCAAAAGGAACATCAACTCGATTCTCATATAACACGACTCTCCGATACAACTTCGCTTCATAAGCCGTCTCGCCCGACTCTAGACCTGTAACACCTGGGTCGAATGGAACATTGAACTGTTGCTGGTTCATAATCACTTTGAACGACTCACATAGACTAGCTCCAACTAGATAACCATATACTTGAGATGTTCTTTTGGAAACAACACTAACCTTACGAAAACTGATTAACCAAAATTGAATTTGTTGTTTTGCTCCAATATCATCCTCATACCCAACCTCTTTTAATCCATCAACATTTAAGAAATCAATTAATTTGCTTAGCCCATCATTAGTATTACTAGTAGTCATGGAACCACTCACAATCTTTTTCCTTTCTACGTCACTACCATTCAATAATCCCTTTGTATACTTCTCATGTAATCCACAATTTATTTCCATGCAAGCATTGTTAATGGTGGACCCCAGTATATCTTGTGCATTATTTAAATAGATATGGTTGACCTCCATCTTAGGGGTATTAGCTGTAAAACCTCCATGCCAATTTTTGAAAAAATCACCATCCTTTATCACATTCACTTCGTTGATTTTTGTTTCCAAACCGGTGAGAACAACCATATTAATCGTTCCCTCATTTAATACTTCCCTACTTTGCGATGAATCGATTAGACTTTTCTTAATTAACTCACCTCCCTTGGCCACCATGTCTTGCAGTTCACCACCACCAGTCGCCCTTATGCCTCCCATACTCACCGCATCACCTTTGATATTACGACTTTTGTGACCCAATTCGTCACTCGGTAAGTTTCGATAACCACCGCTAAACCAAAAATACCATTTTTCGTCCCCGTATTCATCATACACGGAAGCGAATCATAGATAGTGTCGCCATTGGTAGGATGCTCCTCATCCCCGGATAACTCGTCCCAGACAAGTTCTTCCGGTTCCGTTTCCTTCCAAGCCGACGATACCTCAAGATCTTGGACGTGTTCATGAAGTCTTTTGATCTTAAGATCCCGGTGGTTAGAATAGACACCATTGCTGCCTCGCGTGGCGACTCTGCAAATAGAAAATCTATTTTTTTCCACCGACACATGAACCACCAATGTTCTTGTCGATGCCTCCGGCGGCGAATCTTCGAACAAGAAAAACACTCATCTTCATGTAGAGCCATTTGATAAACCTAGAGCTCTGATACCAACTGATGCAGTTTCGCACATGCAATTAAATGGCTCAAAATAACTCAATGATTAATCAAAAGATTTAATTCGAACCGAATGGTTCAAAGAGACCTTAAAGGTGTCTTCACAATACTCAATATTCAAAAACTACTAACAATGAAATCCTAGACTCCTATTTATAAGCTAAAATCATTATTCAAGAGATAATCTAGGAAATTAGAATTCAAATAAATATTAAAAGATAGTCTTCAATCAAACTTGTAGATCCCTGCATCATACTCCCCCTCTTCGAAAAAAACTCGTCCTCGAGTTTTGCCTTCGAATCAAACCACCTGGATCAAAAGGAACATCGGCACAATTCTTTTTCACTATTGTTGTGAATTTACCGAGCTCACCGTCACAAAGCCCATCCATATGTAAATTCGTTGCATTAGCGTGAAAATTGTTTTCTACTAGAGTTCCACGTGGAACACTCATGCACTCCATATTGTTAGCTCCCACGTGATTTTTGGCAGCACTATTATTATTAGTGGGTGGGTATTTAATTTCAACCAAATCTTGACTATGAATCGGAAATTCCATATAATATCCCGAAATATTTGTCTCCTCATTCAAACCAAGTGCAACCACCGGCATGACTTTCGGGCTTTCTAAAGAAACTTGTTGTTCGTCGGTTCCAATCTGACCACCACGAACCAAACTTAAACCACTGGTGTTAATGAAACGTTCGTTCGATAAATCGATATTAGTATTAGTTACTAACACCATTGCAGACTCCGACATCCCCTTCATCAACGAGTTGCTATTCAAACCCATGGCTTCATCCGAACTGCAATGATCCTGCCTCGACCAAAAACTACAAGAATCAATATTTTTCGTTGTGGATATCATCATCTTCAACGGATCTTGACCCACACTAACAGAGTCTTTATAATCTATTGACTCGACCTCTTGAACGTTAGTACCGCTAAGAGCTTTATACACAAACACGCATTCATCTTCATCGGGGCTGAACCCATCTTCATCGTACCGGGTTCTTCGTCCGGTAGACAAGGTACGTTTTCACATATCGGTTCAAAGAACCGGTGATGGAAATAGCACGAAGGTTGCTCCCCTTCCTCATTCACAACGTCCAGGACGGTGTTTCCCGATTTGGTTTTCTTAATGCGCCTCTCCCGTTGCAACTCAAGATCGCGGACTCTTTGGCGGAGCCGTTTGATCTCTTGTTGTATTTCAAGATCTCGGACTCGTTGTCGGAGTCTTTTGATCTTAATGATATCTCGTGGGTCATGGTTCCCGGTCCCGTTGCCTCTTCCGGCGAATCTGCGGTCACGGTTGAATCTATCTTCACGAGCACGCGAACCACCAATGTTCTTGTCGATGCCTCGGTCGGCGACTCTTCGAACAAGAAAACACTCGTCTTCACGTCGAGCCATTTGATAAACCTAGAGCTCTGATACCAACTGATGCAGTTTCGCACATGCAATCAAACTAGGAGATAATCCTGCATCACAAGGTGCAGATTTTAGTGTTTTTGGGGCTTTTTGGCCTGAATTCCAATCTTGGTTTTAAAAAGCGCGCTTAAGTGCGAAGCGCATCTAGGCGCCAATATGTGCGCCTTATGTAACACTAGACGAGCATTGTAAGAAAAGCGCGAAAAGCGCGCTTTTCATACACTGGGTGTTTTTGTGCTTAAAATTATTATACATGTAGCTAAAAATGTTGTAAATTTAAGTTAAATCATATATAAACCTTATTTGTATCTATATTTTGGGTAAATGATGCTAAAAAACGTATAACATATATAAAATATATATATATATATATATATATATATATATATATATATATATTCGTCTTCGCCTCGCATACGAAAAGCCCACCGCTTTTGCGCTTCGCGCTTTTTAAAACCAAGATTCCAATATACATAACATTAAACATGGTCTTCATACCTGATATTATCTCCACTTGATTATTCCCTTATAGGTTATCATGTATTTTTTTTTTTCCATTCTGTTAATAACTGATTGAAAATAATGAGAAGACAATGAACATTTTAGTTTAACCAACTCTATCATAGATGTATTGCTTTTTACTACCATTGGAACTTTTCCTAACTCTAATATTTAAAAGCTATGTGATCTGAAGTTCTCTTAGTATACGATTTCAGATTTCACGATTTTATTGTTTTTTTTTCCAATTAGTTATGATCATTTCATAGATGGCCCTGAAAATCATAAAATATTTGCAGTTCTGGCAGAGGGAGGCTGCCATGTTAAAGCAACAACTGCAGAGTATGCAAGAGAATCATAGGTAAACTTTCTACCATCAACAATAGGTTTTTCTTTATTGAACTGGCAGACATAGTAAACCAAAGAATCTACTTTCCTTGATGCAGAATGAGAATAACTGTCATTTACAAGGTTATACAGTGGAAATGTAAAAAGGCAATAATCCTAGAAATAGAAAACTTACACTTTCTATAGATTGTTCCATGCCCCTAGAACCTACTACTAGCTTAAGAAGGCATTATAAAAAATAACAATAAATAAAACAGGCCTACTTCTAATCCTAGCAAACACTCATCTTTGTAATGCAAACTATGAGCAAGGTCCCTAGTAAAAGTTTCTGGAAATTGTTTTTCAAAGGCTCCCCGACTAATGGTATACGTGTAGACAAAGTATTTCTCCATAAAAATCCCATGAATACTCATCATGCAGGGTTGATTTTGGGTAAAACAGAAATATAAAACAGCTCAAAGGAGAAAGTCTCAAAGGGGGCGAACGGGTCAAATGGGTTGAAAGTCATCCCAAGTCTATGTTTGATGCATACAACCTCCTACATCATTTATTCATATATAGATAAGATAATGATAATGAATTTATTTTATTTTATTTTTTTAGTCATAATTAATGCAAACATTACTTGTAAAATATATAAAAAAGAAATGGACAGATGTTTAAGCGTTTAACACAACAGACCCAGTTGATTTCAACTTGCACTGTTGCCAGCACCACCTCTATGGATGCTAATTTCTAAACAAGATCATCATGTCCTTTTTGACAACTACAGACAAATGATGGGCGAAGAGCTTTCCGGTTTAAGTGTCCAAGATCTACAAGTCATGGAGAATCAACTCGAAATGAGTATCCGAAACATCCGCACGAAAAAGGTTAGAAAATGCTGCCCCTAATAATATGATGCTGGTCTTTTCCTAAGTTGTCCCAAAATGAATATCCGCAGAAAAAGAAAACAAGTTAATATGTGTATAATTGATGCAGATTTATATTTGCAGAATGCCAGTTTTACCCTTTAGAATACCAATTGAGTAGGAAAAGTAGCAAGGTCTAATGACATGGGTAGTTAAGGGTAAAATGGAAAGATTAGTAAAATATAGTATCGATCGTTTAAAGAAATGTGGATGAAAATTTTGGGACATCTGAATATTAATCTTGTAAAGAAAGAAAGAAAGAAAGGTTAACAGTTGATAATTGTTGAATGAGTAGGAGCAACTTCTTTTTGAGGAAATAGAAGAACTAAAGAGAAAGGTGAAGCAAAGCATTATTGGTGAAAAGTAAGGCATAGAGGAAGTAAGTATGTTAATTGAAGTAACTAATGATATGATTTGGTGTTGGTGTTCAGGGGAATGTAATCCAGCATGAAAATATGGAACTGTGTAACAAGGTAAACCAAGTTAGTGAAGAAAATAGACAACTGTACAAACAGGTATATGGAATGAGGGAAGCACCAACAAACAGGAATAATATGTTTTTAACAAATGGTCTAAGCAGCATAAGAAGAGATGATCCACATCCACATCCAGACACCATCCATCTCCAGCTATCACAGCAACTGAACAATCCACAAATTTGGGGTACAACTTCAATTTCTAATTCATTTTTTTTAATAATTTTATAGCAATAATCATCATATATATGGGGCAGGGTACCATGAATAAATGAATGAATGTACTATTATTTTGCAGATTACAACTGCATTAATAATAATAATGGGAAGATGGTGAGGGGAGGCATAATATATATAGTTAAAAGTGTCTATTATCAGGCTGAGGCTGTGGTGTTCCAGATCATAATGAAATCTATTCTATTGTATTGAAATCAAAGTGAGACATGTATGTATGTATGTAATGTAGTTAATGAGAAAAAGGTGGCCATATAATAAATAGTTAATGACTTAAAAAAATTGAAGAATACTGCTTGAGACATGACATTTTTATTTGATCATGGAAATTGTCACTTCAGATTGAGACTGAAAGTAAGTAATATGTGTGAAGATGACTAAGTAATGAAAAAAAAGTAAGGTAGTCTGAGAGAAATATAAACAGACACAGGATCTGATCTGCTTGGTGCCTAAAAAAATACGTAAGAAACAACATAGGCGGCAGAGACATGAAATGTGATTATTTTGAAAAACAAAAATGATTTAATTTGATTTGATAATCCTGCTGTATCTTTTCTAATAATTCATAACCCCTTTGAATTTGAATATGGATACTACCCCCTGCTTTCTCTCTATACTATCTATCTATCTATCTTCAAATTAATATTAATAATACAGGCTTTATTTCCGAAGCAGCAACCAAAACTTATAAGTAATAATAATAATAATAATAATGACAGCTTACCTTTACGTCTTTACAATGTGAATGTGATATTTTATTTATAAAAGGATGGGATCAGTACAGTAGCTTGGTAGCAGCGATCAATTGTTTTAAATTTTCCGACCTCCTTTCCTTAGGTTCCTTCTCCTCTCAAAAATAGTATATAACAGATGATGATCGATATGTGTCTTTCATTTCATAAGAGGACACACCAAACCAAACCTACCTGTTTGGATTTGGATTTGGATCCCCATCAGATGAGTAGTAGGCAGGGATGAGCATATTGTACCGAATACTGAACTGATACCGATTCCGAACCGATCTTGTATTGATACCGTACCGAACCGAGGTGTTCGGTATCGGTATCGGTATTCACATTTAGAGGTTTTCGGTTTCGGTATCGGTACGGGATCGGTATGGTATCGGTATTTTAAGGTAAAATACCGATATCATACCGGTACCGAACCGATACTGTACTGTACCATATGTTTTCGGTATCGGTATCGGTATTGGGTATTGGGTGTTGGGAGTTTTCGGGATCGGTATTTTCAGGATCGGTATCGGTCGGTACCGATACCGTCCCGAGCTCATCCCTAATAGTAGGTTAGTATTCACCGGTCCGTGTTATGGCAGCAGGGCCTAAGGCATGTATAGTGAGGGCTCTATTACGGGGCTTCATGGAGAATAAAATATTATAAAGTAATAGAAGGGGCTTTATGAGGTTTTATGAGAAAATAGGAGTGTGATGGGAGGAGGCTTCATGGGCTTTATAAATGATTGGGTAATCATTGCTTAATTATTCTTTTTTTATTTAAATAATCATAGTAATAATAATAATAATATTAAAAAAATTTATTATATTAAAAACTAATAATAAAAAAAAATAACATGAATTTCACTATTGTGTTGGTTAATGCCCAACCACCCAGGCCCAATTAAAAACTAGATACAATAGAAGTTGTGGACCAAGACTAAGACCCAGCCCAATTAAAAAACAGGATAACCCTAAATAACCCAGCCAAAGACTAAGACCCAGCCCCTGTTTTCTTTAACTCCTTTAACTTCATCTTCATCTTCATCGGTGCTTTAGGGTTTTTTTACAAAAGGTAAATCTTCTCTTAATCCTTCAATTCATTAGCCTTTGTTTGTTATTTATTTACAATGAATTAGATATTTGAATGATTATGGTCCCAACGGTTATATCATCAAAACCAATGCCAAAACGCCCGTTATCTCCATAACCCTCACCCCCATAGCGCCGGCGGGGGCGGTGTGCCGGGCGCTATGGGGTGCCAAAACGCCCTCTCACGAAGCCCCGCTACACAAGCACTTAAATCGTGCCAACCACTATGAATGTCACATCACTATCAACACCTAAGTTGCAGACGTATTAACATTGAACTCCCCACATGAAACGTAAAACATTAAAAACACTAACTAATTTGATCTATGACTCGCGCACTGCAACAGCCAACAGTGATGTCAAACAAGAAAAAAACAGGCAGAAAAACATTAAACCACACACGCACGTTGTGGCGTGTAAACTCACAAAATTTAGACTAAAACGTAAAACAAAAATTTGTAAAAAGATGAAAAGTATAAGGGACCAAAGTTGAAAGTAAAAAAGTGTTAAAAGTTAAACTGTAAAAGTATTATGGTTAAAATTAAATAACTTAAAGTTAAAAAAGAAAAAAAAAAATGGGTACAACCTCTCCTAAAACAAAACACCCACTAAACATAACGTACAACACCAATATAAAAAAATATATTATAAATGAATAGACTCATCCCTGACAAATATGCACAAATATATTATTATTATTATTATTATTATTATTATTATAAATTAATAGAGTCGGCCCTGAAGGTTGGCCTGGTGGTCCCAGGTAGGGTTGTTCACGAGCCGAGCCGAATCGAATGGACCTTTGCTCGTGTTTGGCTCATTTACAAACCGAACCGAGCTGATCGGCTCGTTTATAATCGATCCGGAAACCGAGTGAGCATTGTTCGAGCGCACATTTTGTACAGTCTAGTCAATATTATAGGCCTGTGAGTATACGGCGAATTTTGACTAATAACCAACATAAGGAATTGAACCAACATTACTGTATGGAAGTTAAATTACTATCTAGGATGCCTCATGTGTTGCTTTGTGCACATTAAATTTGTAAATCGTCATAGCTAACTAAAAACGGATTGTAGCTTCCTAATCATAGTCTTGATTATATGTTATTTATACACAGAAGAATTTATAGATGATTTCGTTCGAAAAGTCAAGCCTTTCTAACAGGTTTTTTAAGGGAGAATAATCATTAGAACCACTCTACTTTAAACGCTCCTATATTTAAATGGAAATTAATACAATTAAAAATTAAAACTAAATATAAAAAAAGAAAATTAATACCGCTTGAATCCAAAGTTTGTTGAACTCATTCATTTGACCGTTCATATTAGTCAAATTTGAAGAAAAATGATTGTTTGTACATTCGCTTCCACCCTTGGTTGCATTGTAATGTTTAAGTATGTTTTTCCTAAAACTCTTTTCATATTTGTTTATTGGCGACTTTCTTGTTTTTGGAGCAATAACACCATACTTTAGCCAAAGCTACTTCTTGATCTGTTGTCCAAACTTCATGTTTCGTGCGTCCGGGAATTTTCTTAGCTTTTCTTGTACCACTGCGTCTTCATCTTCGTCATCATGGAATTGCGTATCTTCAGTATCATCGTACAAATTACTTTTATGATCTTGATTTTATGGCACAACATCGTCTTCATCAAGACCCTCAAATATCGGGAGCCGTCATTCCACCTCGTCATGCGGGGGTCACGGAGGGCTCCTCATTGCAGCCGTTCAATACCTTTTAATGAGTATTGTCGACCGTATGGAACAAAATTAGGACCACGTGGTAGAGTGTGTGGGGGGGGGGGGGGTGTTACCAAATTGTGAGTATGTAAACATTTAAAGTTGTTCTTGTGAAATTTGAAGTTGATACCCTTGACGACTTGTGCTTGAATCGAAACCTCTTGTACTTGAACCCGCTCCTCTCGATTTAGCGGATTTCTTGCTTACAGCAACCTTTGACCTTTAAGAATCCATAGGAATTTTCTTTGGAGCAAAATGGTGTTTTTTGTATGAATTTTGGTAAAGGAGTATTTTAAATGATTTTTTTTTTGAAAACTTCTTTCATTCACAAAACGCCAAAACGGACTTCAAACCGAAGACCGCCGGCTCAATTCTTTACAAATATATACAAAGGAAAACGATTCCAATCTTTCCAAACTACCTTATTACAATTAAGTCTACTGTTAAACCCATAGAAAAGTGCACGACTTCACACTAGCGACTATGCTCTCCACACTAGGCCTTGCCCCATTAAAAACCGCTTCATTCCTTGCTTTCCATAAGGACCATAGCGTGACTATGATGACTCCGTGCACAATCTTCTTACTTTTCTTACAACCTTTCACCGTTTTGTAGACTTCCAACAGATCCTTTATCTCGAACGCATAAATGGGCTCTAACCTGCACACAGCGACCGATCCAATCCCAAACACTAGTGGCTATGATACAATCCGATAAAATGTGCATCACTGTTTCATCTTCATTCTCGCACCACGAACAGCGTCTATCTTCTATGTCGATCTTTCTTTTTACCAGTTCCATTTTTGTAGGAATCCTCTTCATTTCTGCTCTCCAAGCCATAATCATACATTTCAAAGGAACCCAATTGACCCATTTTATAACGAAACACTGTTCAAAACCTATCCTGTGCATCAGCATTTTAGTGGCACCATTTGTTGAGAAACCCGTTTCTGGATCTGCAGCCCAAAACCAGGAATCTTGACCCGCTATCACCTCTTCATTCGCAACCATCTCGCACATATTAACCCACTGCAGAAATTCTTCTGTCTGCTGCATCTTTTCTATCCAGTCGGCTGAAACGATCCTTTGGTTGTTATTGATCAGCGTTCGCTCCGAGACTGCACAGTTCTTTTTTTCTTCCAGCCGATACAGTAAAGGAAACCTGTTTTTTAACGTGCAATCGCCCACCCAGATATCCAGCCAAAAACGAATCGTATTACCATTCCGCACTTTCGCCCTAATGAACGAATGCAGCGCACCTCGTTAACTTTTAAACTCGCTACCACCTTAACAATCGCTTTCCAATTCCCAGCCGCATACTTGTTAACAGAAGGAATTCCCACATGTTGTTACTTTTATGACAAGCCTCCACAACCTTCTTCCATAACGAATCCGTCTTTGCCCGAAAGCGCCAGGCCCATTTGAAAATCAGCGCCTTATTTACTTCTTCAAGTCTTTTAATTCCCAACCCCCCACACTTCTTCGGAGTAGTAACTCGAGCCCATTTCACCCAGTGAATCTTTTTTCCCACATTAGTTCCAGACCATAAAAACTTCTTCATAATACTTTCTAGGCACTCTACCACTTTTTTAGGCGCCTTGTACAAGGAAAAGTAGTAGACCGGCAAACTCTCTAGCACCGCTTTAATGAGCGTCAGGCGACCTCCTATGGACAGGAGTCTCGCCTTCCATATAGCAAGTCTAGCCTCAAAAACATCTATCACCTTTTTCCAACTTGCCGCCCTATTCATATTGGCGCCTACTTTTATACCCAAGTATTCAAACGGTAAAACATCTCTTTTGCAACCCAAATTCAACGCCATCAAATCCGTTTCTTCCGTATCCGTCCCAACCCCATATAAGTTTGACTTGGATATATTAATTTTCATACCCGAACAAACATGGAAGCATCTCAAAATCCTTGCCAAATTGACCATATTCCCGTTAGACCATTCACCTAGGATTAGGGCGTCATCCGCATAGAACATATGAGAGATCTCGACACCTTCTTTGTTTAACTTTATCCCTTTAAAGTCTCCTTCCAAAGCCGCTTTAGTAATCATCAAGGATAGCGCTTCCATTACCACCAAGAATAGGAATGGAGATAACGGATCACCTTGTCTAAGACCTTTATTACATGCAAACTCAAACGTTGGTGACCCGTTTAACTAAAACTGCCGAGCGCGCCGCCTTAAGAATCCCAAAAACCCACAAACACCATTTCGGAGGAAACTGCATTTGTTCCATTAAGGATATTAAAAAACCCCAGTTGACGTTATCGTACGCCTTTTCAAAATCAATTTTTAATAAAAAAGCCTTTTTATTTTTTTCGCTTCAACCAGGCTAGCACCTCATTTAAAACCAGTGGGCCGTCCAAGATGTACCTCTCCTTTAGAAAAGCCGATTGCGATTCCGAGATAACCTCCCCATCACCTTCTTGATTCTCGAAGCCAAAATCTTCGAAATCACTTTATTTACCAATCCTATTAGATTGATCGGACGATACTCTTTCATATTCGTCGGATTCTTGCATTTTGGCACCAAAGTAATGAAAGAGTTACTACATTCGGGGCTGAGAAAACCGGTATCATGGAACTCCGCCAGAATTTGAACAAAATCATTTTCCAACTCATTCCAAAAATTCTGAACAAAATGGAAATTAAACCCGTCTGGTCCGGGTGCCTTATCTTTCCCACATTCGAACACCGCCTTCTTTATTTCTTCCTTTGTAAATGGCTGGACCAAATCTTCTCTCAAATCAGCGGGAACCGTTTTTTATAGTATCACAAATGAATTTCGGCCTGTTGCTGCAAGCTTCACTGAACAAGCCGCGAAAGTGACGTAAAACTTCTCTCTTGACGATATTAGGTTTCGTAATCCATACCCCATTAACCTCCATACCCGGGATAGCATTCGACGCTTTCCTACCGTTAATCACCCGTGAAAAAACCCCGTGTTATCATCTCCTAATGCAGCCCACTTCACCCTGGATCGTTGTTTTAAATCTTTATTCTTTGCCTTATTTATAACATTAATCCGGTTCCTACACTCTTCCATAATCCATTGTTCTTCTTCGGTAAGGCTCCTGTCTTCCAAATACTTTTCAACTTTATCTTATTCATCTCTGCAAGTATCTAGTTCAATCAGCTCCTTCTTGGAAGTTTCCTTCCACCACTTTTTTAACTCCACGCTAAGAGTCTTCAGCTTGCGATATAAAACCAACTGCGCCGAACCATTCCTTTCATTATTACCAGAATCTTCCGAATTAAATCAGCACACCCATCTTTATCAACCCAAGAATTGAACCATCTAAAGGGTTTGGGACCAAAGTTTTTCGTTGCCATTTTGAGGAGCAACGGACAGTGGTCCGACAAACCCCTCGGGAAGGCTCGAAGAGTCGCAGACGGCCATTTATTAAACGTCTCGTTACAAACTAGAGCCCTGTCAATCTTGCTTTGTTTATCCCCTTTCCCTTTCCCCGCTAGAAACGTGAATTTCCTTCCTATCAGAGGATATTCCACCAAGCCATTGTCATCGATAAACTGATTAAAATCCTTGGCCTTTGCTTCGTTAACATTGTATTTTTTCTTTCCTCTGCACCCCTAACCGTATTGAAATCTCCCATGATAATCCATAAACCTTCTTTAGTCCCCATCAAATCGCTTAAAGCATTCCAGACCGCCTGTTTTTGACTTCTACTCTTTGGCCCGTATACATTAACCACGTTGATCTGCGAGTTATCCTCTTTCAATCTCCCCCCCCCCCCCCCCACTGCTAAAAAATTCCTGCTCTTCCTGACATATTCTTTAACGAAAACATCCACATCCCACATAGAAACAAGCCCGCCCGAAAGACCCGTTGGATCCACACTTTCAAACCCAAAGTTCCCTCTACCCCAAAATTTTTCAAGGAAACCATTATCTACACCCTGTGTTTTAGATTCTTGTATAACCACAAAACCCACCTCATTATTTTGTCTCATACTCCTGAGCCATTCACCCTTCCCCTCCACCCCCATACCTCGAATATTACAACTCAAACAATTCATGGTCTAACCTTTTGTAACCCTTCCTTGGCGATTGAATCTCTAATCAACTCTTGGAAATCTTGTAGTTCTACCCCCAGCTTTCGTCCCATGTTAACCGTACAGAGATCTCCTTATCCACATGAGACTCGAAATTGTCAGTAGCCTTCTCAACCGGTTCCTGCTGAGTACTCGTCTCCATCTCTTCATTGTCAACCATGTCTTCAACAGCTTCTTCCCTTTGTCTAATCGAAGGTT
>JAUTDX010004261.1:0-37439 GCA_030844895.1 Ambrosia x helenae | reverse complement strand
TAAAACCGAGTGTGTGTGAACATTGTGAGTCGTGTACGGTTTGCATGCTATGTTGATCGAAAGTGAATCGTCACCTTTTAGTTGTTTTGTCACCTGTTTATACATGTTGGCTTGAATCTTATTTGTACAGGTTATTTTTGCCTTTGTTGCCATTTGGCAGTTTTTTCTTTTATTTTCTGTTTAGTGTTTGCTTGAGGACAAGCAAAGTTCAAGTGTGGTGAGGTTTGATATACGTTAAATTACACATATACAAGTCACCGTTTTTTAACTCCCGTTTTTATACGTTTTTGACCTTATACACGAGGAATTGGTACTTATTTGGGTATCTATACATTTCAGGTGTTAAACGATGTCCCGGAAGCAAACCGGAAGGAAAACAAAGATTTCGGCGCGAGAACAGGACTCTGAGTCCTGTGAGCGGCCGTCTCACTCATCCAGATCTTTTGGGAAACCTTCTAGAAGGCCTACGTCACTGCACGACCACTTTTTGACTTTTTGGACATGTAAACGCCGCTCACTGAGGGTGAGCGGCCGTTCACTCTTCCCAGATGCTATAAAACAGGTATAAGCCTCTGTTTAACTTGGTTGGACCTTTTTTGGGCGATTTCCACGGCTGAAGAACTGCTGCAAAGGCGAGGAACAAGCTCGGGAACTCATCCGGATTCATCTATCATCATCCAATCCATCACATTTGCATTTTATGGTTTGATCTTATAATCTATTCTGATTCAAATATGATTTTGTGTGTTTAATGTGATGTTTATGTTACAGATTGTACTAGTAGTTAGTATGTAAAAACAATCATTTGTGTAGTTTAATCATGTCTTGTATGATATTGGTGTTTTTCATGTTGAATCTTGATGATCATAGTGCAACCTTGTTTCATTGTTGTTGGATTTGTAATTATGTTTGAATGACTTTGATGATTATCGTTTGTGTTAGTCGGATACATGTTGAAAAACCGTCCGTTTAATCAATCGGTATAGACTAGTTAACTTGTTAATAAGTTTACACCGAAACTGTAGCCGGGTATTGGTTTGGTTAAAGTCAGTTGAATAATGATTATAAATGTTTATCGCACGTAAAAGGGTTTTAAAAGCTTAATGCTGTTGTTACTGATCTTTGACACGGTTGATGATCTTTGCTAGTTATTTTGGTTAAAATAGCGAACTTAGTAGATTTGTGTTCAAAGTTGGTAAAATGGAATAGGTTGTGAAATGCTCTACTTTATGCTAGTCTCGGTGGTTCGTATTGTGTATTCGGTATTGCTTTCCTTGATTAGTGAGGTTAGAAAACTCTTAACGATGACTAACTTATCTTTAGAATATCAGCTGCTCGTAATGAACAATTTCAGGTGGTTAACGTGTGTTTATCGTGTTAGCTTTCCGTATAGGTCATGTTAGGATTCCCGAAAGGGATACTAATTGTCTGAAAATGGGAATGTTGATCAACACGCCTTTATATCATATGATTTGTAGATGACATGCTAGGGTTGGTATTATATTGTCTTTATAGTTACATTATGTATTTGGAGAGTCTTACTTATGTTATATATATGTTTTAGAATTAATTTAGTTAAACAAACTTTCAGCTATCTTTTACTGATAAATCGGATAGGGTTTATAGTACTATTGCATCGCTTGCGTCCATGGATCGATATCTGGTTCTTATCTCAGCTTACTATATATATGACAGGGTACACTTGCCTTTTTGTGTGTGTTTAATGTTAAGGTCTAAACCATTTTTATAAATATTAAAACCAAACGTGTGTTAAAATCCATCGAAATTATATGCCTGTTTGGCTACGTCAATATGTTTATTGTACTCCATTAGATCTACAGATAGATAGAATTCGCTTTGGACATGTACATATATATACATATCTATACTATATTAATAGCATATAGGAAGGGCAAGAATGGTCATTTGCCACTTTTAAGAGATGTACAATTGTTAAAGCCATATGTACAATCATTTGAAGCATGGACTAATGTTTATCTCACCAAACCCCACAACATCCAACCAGACACGTACAACTCAATAAACATAATGTACAACTCATAAAGCTTCAAGAAACACAATCCAACCTTAAAAACACACAGCCAATAAGAGAGGACTACAAGGATCATGATCTACACCGTTCATTCAAATCTAAATCCATAGACATGATCTATACCGTTCATCAATACCATGTTCTCTCTTTTTCCTCATTCCTGAATCCTGATCTCACAAACCTACCATGGTGATACCATGTTCTCTCTCTCCTCATTCCTCATCCATACCATGTCTCTCTCTCTCTCTCTAACACAATCTCTCTCTCTCTCATTCAACAATTTTTGTTTGATTCAGGGGTTCCAGAATACCAACGATCCTAATCTCATTCAAGAATTTTTGTTGGATTGCTACGACTCCAGTATCCACTTTCCAGTGGCTTATTCTTCATATGAGCCCTAATTGTTTTTGTCCTTGAAGACCTTTTCTCTGGCAAGACAAGGTAACGATTCTATGAAGAGTTTGTTTCTGTTAGCAGCATTTGTTTATTTGTTTGTTTCAGGAGTGTAATAAACATTTTGGTTTTGGTTACATGACACAAGAACAGCAAGCATTTGGTATAAACTCATTCTCAATTCCAAAACAAAGTAACCCTTTTACTCCTTTTGGTATAAACTCATTCTCTTTTAACTGAATTTTACCCCTTTTGTTGAATCGTTGTTCCTCCTCCTGGTTTCTGGATCCATGCTTCACTCGTGATTCCATGTCTTGACTGGTGAGCCCTATTTCGATTTCATGAAATTAATAAACCCTAAATTTGTCTCTATATTTTGTTCAAAGTTCCATCAGTTACATTTGACTTACAGGAACTTCAAAATTTCGAGTTCCTAATTTACAAGTTGTGATTCGGTTGATATTTTAGCCAATGATATGTTGCTTCTATGATTTGTGAATGTTTCACTTAATGTTGTAGATCTGAATCGTTCATGTCCGTCAGTACCGTCGGTGATGTGGGAAGCTACAAAGTCGCCTGCTATTTTCAACTGCACGGGTGGCTTTGACTTCATTTATCAATTAATTTCATGTTAATTGTAGTTTTCATAGCTCTGTTTGTTTATTCTTTTATAGTTTAAAGATTAGGATATCGTCTATGTTGTCAACTTTTCTGTTAATGTACTATAATAAAATTGATAGCTTCTTCTTAGGCTTTCATATTACTACGTAGGTTTTCTTTTGCCTCGTTCAAGTGAGTTACAGCTGACGAAAGCTACAAAGTTGGAGACAACATCTATAGAATCGGACCCCAAGTCTTCAGATGTAGATGTATATGTAGATGCAGAAGTTTTTTCGTCAATCGCTGATGTGACGCTGCATCTTGAGTTCATTGCATCTGCTTCTGCAGTTTGAATGGAAACTCTTAAGGTTCCTGTTTTGCGATTACCTCAGTGGTATTCGTCTTCTTTAGTTTTTCTCTCTTTTCGTTTTGTCTTATGGTTTAGGTAGCTTGCTTATATATGTTGGTTTCCCTTTTTATTCTAATAAATCCAAAAAATGTTGTTTTTGCAATGCTCCATTGATTTCTAAGCTTGTAGTCATTATTGATTGTTTGGATTTTTACTGTCTTCTGGATCAGGTTGTATCTGTACTAAGGAGCTGTGAACTATTATGAGATCATTAAGACAGAATCCAACAGAAATTGCACTACATGACATGATTAATGATGTTGATGCTCATGGGAATAGGGAAACTAATCCCCCTGAGTTAATTTTTGCAACCAAGCTTCACCATTTTGTAACAAATCTTGGCGAGAAGCTGACCGATGAGGAAGTTGATGAAATGATCAGTGAGGCTGATGTTGAAGGTGATGGTCAGATAAACTATGAGGAATTCGTGAAGGTTATGATGGCGAAGTGAGAACCTTTAACATTAAATCCATCTTTTACAAAGAGGTAAAAAGAAAATTCAATCAGTAGAAGTTAATTGAGTTTGTTGGGTGCATTTTGTTTGATGTTGTTTCCAGTTAAATTGTAGTTCAACTATGTTGTTTTATATATGATCATAAGGAATGGTTGACTTTTGGGGTTTAACATTTTGATTTTGTAGTTTGAAGGTATGTTATTCAATCTGTTGTTGCTCTCATATGTTGTAGCTACAATTTGTTTATAGACTGATCCATTACCCCAATCTATTTCATGCCTACTCTCTGTTTTTTGTATTTCTTTTGTTTGATTAGCTGTAAGCATGTGAGATTGCTTCAATTTTGATGATGATTATATGTGTTTAAATTGATGCAGTTGTTTTTGGTGTGGGTTTTAATTAGCAGTGATGATGACCTTTGTTGTGGTTTTAATGATGGCTTGAGGTGGATGTGACTGTTGCTAGAGTCTTTCTTTACAGTTTTTAAACATACAAATTATGTTGATCACAAACGTCTTCTCTTGCATATATTTTTATTTATGAATTTATAGCTTTTTTGTTTGTTGATGCATGGGTGCCAAGGAACTGATGAGGTACCTTGGGGTCCACATGGTACCACATTAGCAGAAAATTGCACATGGATTATCATCAACTAAGGTGTCCTGGGCTGACCTGTTTCAAACGGTGCAAAATTACCCATTTGACCTGTTTCCGAAGCCGACTTCTGGTCCAATTTTACACCACTAGATTTAACTATGATAAAAGTGTTGCAAAAAACAGTAATTTTAAGGTTCCTATAGATTAAAATGATATGGGTCGGATTGAAATGATCAAGATAGCTGTTGTCCTAAACTTTTTTGTGTTTTGTAAGTGTAGTGTTTTCTTTAGCGTTAAGTACAAGGATTTGAATTTCTTGGTTTAATGTTTTCATCGATTTTTTTATATTCAAATTTTAAAAGTAAAGGGATTTGAGTTTCTTGATTTACTGTATTTTTGTAATGGTGGTTGTTGAGGTCTAGAAGATGTGTTCTTGATAACCTTATTGTGACTATTGTTTCTCAGGTGTTTTTTTTTTTTTCCAAATTTGAAGTTGTATAAGCTTAATGGGTTGAGTTTCATTTTTCTGTTATTGTATAATGTTTTAGTTTTCTTTTATGTTACAGTGTAATGTTTTATGAGGTTTAATAGTGTTCTTTAGGCTTTACAAGGTATGATTTGTTTATTTGCTAAAGTATATAGTTTTGATCCAAACCCTTGGTGCTAGCAACTTACCGACAATTTTGTGTGATGAAAATAAATTAAGATAGGTCACAATAGTGTTCATTCTAATTTTTGTGTTATGTTGCAACAATTAAATATTATCTTCTACAATTAACAAATTAACCTCTTGCAATTTGTAAAGTAATAACTATAGTAAGTTAGAACTTATTAATACTTAAATCACTAATATTTAACACCAACAATTAACAACTAAGACTTGAAACACTAACAACATCAATAAGAAGCGCGACAAATGGAAGAATTAAGAAGAAAGATACTAATATCCGGAATATCGGTGATATATCGGTTAAATATCGGTCAATATTGCCGATAATATCAGTATCGATATTCTAACCGATATTTTGTACCGATATATCGGTTGATGACCGATACCAATATATCAGCTGAGATAACTACATAGCCCGAATACGACCCGTTCAACCTGAATTTATTTAACTTTTAAATTTTCCCGCAAACTAATAAATTAAAGTTAAAATTTTACTAAAAAAAACAGAAGGGTATATAAAACATTCGCGTTTTAATTATAAAATCTTATATCGAATTCTATTTTAAGCTATGTATAGCATAAAATACCGAACCAAATTAATTTATAACACAAAACATATTGTAAAAAACTAAAATATAGTATAAATGAGTTAAACGGGTCAACCCGCCAACCAGTCTGGGTTGACCTGAACCTGTATAAACTAAACCCAAGCCTGCTAATTACATGTTCGGTTCGTGTCAGAAATTCACACCCTAAAGTCAGAGAGAGCAAGCTTCCTATGTTATACGCTCCTTGTGTAGCCTGAGGCGCTAAGGCTTGCGCCTCAGCGCAAAATACTTTTTAAAACCAAGTCACCAACCTAAGGGTTGTGTTCCTCGTAGCATCACATGGGTTTTCAAATTGATAAATTAACATAAAACGAGTATCGTGTTGTAAATTGTTGTCACCGCCGCATCGCGCGGGTTTTTTTACTAGTATATATATATATATATATATATATATATGTAGTGTTGAGTTAACACATATGTAATTCTGAAATATAATAACATAGTGTTGATTATATAAAAGTATCATGCGTAAATTCAAGTTTAAACATATGTTAGAATTGGATAATAACTCATATTACATATGTTTTGAATTTGATTTTATCAATAGTAAAACTCTATGTACTGACACGCCGAATATTCATAAAAAATGTCTTATAAATACTCGGGTTTTTAAGGGAATTGTATAGTTTCCAATTTTGATATTATCACGTGTAAGCTTGTTTCGTTTGCACGTAATAATAGGACGTTGGTTGCTCTCTGTTGAGCGTGTGATTGGTTTGATTGTTCATTGCCAGTTGTTTCGGATTAATCGGGTGTTGCATGTGTAAATGGATATTGTTGGAAAATGTCATGAATTCTTGAAATTGTTAGGGCTTTGTTAGACATGCGACGACATAATTAATGTAGTAATGTCTAATGCAAACATAAAATGACATAGTTTTATGGGTGTGTACGGATCTTGACCTAGAAATTCGACGGGTGTCATAATTTCAAGTAATAATTTTGTATATCTTTGGACGGATCATATTGGATTGACCTATTTCACTTTTTGTTTATTTTTCCTCAAGTAACGAAATTATCAAATATGATCACAAACATCATGAATCATACTGTTAGTGGGTTTCTTTAATAGTTAGTGATCAAAATTAACACTTATATTTGTAAGTTTCTTTACTCTATACATATTAGGTCAAATAGTACCATGCTAGAACTTTAGAAAGCTGGAATCATTTGCATATGGAATTCACACTTAAGAAAATGGACCATTTGCATATTGAATTTGAAACAGGATGTTCATAAAACACAATCATATTTATGGAATGTGATCATATGCATGTTGATTTGAATGTCACCATATGCACGTGATATGAGAGCAATTGTATATGGAATGTGATTATATGCATATTGATTTGAAGCGTCGCGATGCAACGCCAAGTTAAAACCTTAGTTAAAATTAAACAGTCGTGTTGTACTTAAAACCTTAATTTTATCTCCAGCCAAAACACACTTTCCATTTATCTATATCACATATGTGAAACACATATTTTAGATATCAAAGGGACATCCTGGTGGTTAAGGTGTAGGCGTCCCATTGATGTGCCTGGTTTTAGTAATTTAGAAAGATATCATTTTCCCCGGTGCCAAAAACTTGATGTGTCGACTCCAAAACATTGGTTTGTGGGAAAACGACTGATTTTTACTAAACCTTTTTACAAGTTTTAAATTTAAAGTAAACGATAACTACTTTAGAAACTAAAACCAATACATAGGCAGAGAACCTGACGTGTATAGTATAGCTTTCTAGGGTAAATACCGAGTATCGTATTCCAAAGAACACACATTTTCCCCTACTCAACCTTTCATCAATAACTAATCGGATTTGAAAAGAAAAATAAAACGGATGGGTTCTAAGAAAAATAGTTTTGAAAAAGGGTTTTGGGTTTTATAAAATAAAAAGATAAATAGTAGAGATAGTGAACATGCACATCTCGGGGCCCTCCGTATAAGTAGTTAAATTTATTAATAAAATTAATATTTAAGATTAATTATTTGTGAGGAGGATGAGAGTGATCTTGAAGTGTTGACTCCTTGATAGAGAAACAGGGCCACTACTGAGTAGTATGCTAAACCTCACAATGCGCGTCCGCACGAAGGTACACCGACTGAGCCCTGCATGTAGCAGGCTTCCCAAACCGCGGTAAAGTCTCTGGTCCTCAGACTCATCTTCTTCTTGTAATGAAGGCTTCACTTCCGACCTGCAACACTGTACACCTCTCTTAGCTCTCTCTTTCCTTGCCAAAGGATCTCTTCTTACAGTCAGTCCTGGCACATCGTATCCCCTAAATAGGTTAACGATCGTGAAGACCGAAGGATCTCTCTTACAGTCAGCCTAGACGACATGTATCCCCATTGGTTAACGGTTTTTTACTAACGAGACCTAGATATAGAATTCTTGTTTTATTTATCTTAAGTGATACTTTAAATATTTATAGGCCTGGTAAGTATAAAGTTGGTTTGGTGATTAGTGACTTAATTAACCCAACCCATAATATCCCGTAGGGAATCCGCCCTTTGCTAAGAAAATCACTCATTCATCTGGTAAGTACTAGAAATGTGTCACTCAGATCTGGTCCACTTCAGAAGCCATTGCTTAGAATCCGGTTTGGATATCAGAAGCCCGAAGGATCTGTCTCACTACCGGTTTCCTCACCTTGGATCTAGCTCGGGACTACTAGAAGCTTATTATACCTCTTCATAGTTTATTAATTTAGTTAAAGTTGATTTAAGTTTATTAAGTTAATCACCATTTGAAACTGTCATAAGATAAACAAATAAGGATTAGAAAGAAGATAACACAACAAATAACTAAAAACAAACTACTACTACTACTAATAATAAAAGTCTACAAATCAAAGTGGGGTACGGAGATAATAGAAGATACAACCATAGAGAATGATCAACACAAGAACATGGCTGCTCATAGACAAGCCTTCCATCTCCTAGTGCTATGTATCTAATACAATCCTCAAGACCCTTGATTATTGCGCGAACTACTCTACGATCCCGTTCTTGGCCAAGATAATCAAGGTAGGATGAGGCCTAGCCTTACTGGGATGTTAGGATGATCTTAAGGCCTTCCACAAGACCCCAAGAGCTCTGGAAGAAGCTTGGAAGTCGGCCTAAGAAAGCACAATAAGGGATGCCAAATGGTTGAGGTGAGCTTGCTATTTATAGGAAAATCTGGGCAAGCACGGGGTGTGCCAGAGGTTGAAGTACGGCCTTGCTCGACAGCAGGTACTGTTGCAGAGTCCTTTCGCACAAAATCTGTCAGTTTTCAGGACAAGCACGCCCGTGCCAAGGGTTGGCACGACCATGCTCTTCAGAAAAGCTGTCAGTCTTGTCTGTTTGAGCCTTGGGGAGCACGTTTCAGCTGGCACGGCCGTGCACAAGGTATTGGCACGCCCGTGCAACCAGAAATCTGACTTTTTGCCTTCCGTTGACTTGGAAATGTTGACTTGCTGACCCGGGACAGTTGCACGGCCGTGCACGGTCGTAAGCACAGCTGTGCTGCATCTGATACAACATCTGAGTCTTCGATTCCTTCTCGAGTTTTGCTGCTTTGTCTCTGGACTTATTTTATTATCGTTTAAGCCAGGAAAAGATCTTCACACATACGGGAACATGTTGCGAGTCTCGCATACTCAGGAATCTCCGTTTTTTTAGCTGTTCTTACCCGAAATTCATTTGTTTTCGGTGTGGAGCTCCAATTTCCTGAAACATACAAATAGGAATGATTAAGTAGCCAAAACCAGTAATTTAAGCCCCAATTTTGCCCTATTGTGAGACTAATTATGCATGTTTTATATGTGTAAATTACGACACATCACCCATCCAAAAAGTTAGTGGTTCAAATCTTTCAGAATGTAGGATATGATGTACCAATCGGCTTGGTTTAGAATGTTTGTAACTTCAATTTAGGATTTTATGGCGCAATAGACAAATCTGGAAGAGCAATCTTAATTGCAATCGCAAGATGGATTTGGAGAAATTGAAAAAAATGTAAGTTACTAAAAGTAGGGATAAGCTCAGCACCGGTACCAAAGTACCAGTGTCGAAAATCGTCAGAATTGGTACTGATACCAATATCGAAAATGATCAGTGCGGTACGGTAATAGAAGGTAAAAATGGGTAAAATACCGGTACCATACTGAACCAAAAATACCGATCCCAAAAAGTGCCAAAAGGTGGGTGCCGAATAGGTATCTAATCTCAATCAGTACGATACTATCCGGTACCGGTATCGAATGTTCATCCTAACTAAAAGTAGGGTGTTCACGGTCTCTTTTCGCAATGATAATTTTGCAACGAACCACTAGCTACAATTTGTAGAAAACAACAAACCAAACCTGTTGGGTTGAATTGATTGGCTGGACTAATCTATTTTAAAAATTTGGAGGTTTGATAGTTTGGATTTTAACGATTTAAAACCGATTTTGTTATATATTTATAAGTTTTTCAGAAAAATTAGTTTGTATCAAAGTTTTTAAATAACTTATACACATATTATAAAGAGTATACTGCCAAACCGTCCCTGTGGTTTGGTGAAAAATGTTATTTGCGTACAAACTTTTGGATTTTTTGTCAAAATCGTACAATGGTTTCAATTTTTTGTTATTCTTATCCCTGGCACTAACTCCATCCAGTTAGGGCCAGTTAAGTCAGAGGTAGTTTTGTCCATTCACGTTTTAAAGTTTTAATTGCCGAAATCGTCCCTCATTCGAAATAAAAAATTTAAAGAAATAAAAATAATATTTAAAAATTTCAGTGGGTCCCACTCCCTACCCCACCCATTTCACCTTCTCCACTCTAATCCACCCACCACCCCCATCTCTACCGTTCACCACCATCACTCACCACCCATCTCCACCTTTCACCACCACCCACCTATCTCCCTCGTCATCCACGGACACCACTGCAACCCCACCCAAAAACACCATCACTTTACCATTCTCCGACCACCACTCCATCGCCATCGCCCACCATTTTAGCGTTTTCAGGTGCTCCCGTTTTATCCAACCTCACCGGAGCCATCTGCAACAACAGCCATATTTACAAAATCTCATTACGCAACGTTAACCTTCACGACACAATCTCCCCATACATCTCCAACTGCACAAATCTCCAATCGTTAGACCTCTCCAACAATTCATTAACTGGACCCATTCCATCAGAACTCCAATACCTAGTCAACCTCGTCGTATTAAAACTCTCATCCGATCACCTCACCGGAACAATCCCACCTTCTATTGCTATATGTGTTTACCTAAATGTTATTGATTTAAATAATAATGAGCTTATTGGAACAATTCCGGGGAGTTTGGGTCGTTAGAGAGGCTGTCGATTTTTGATGTGTCGAATAGTAAGTTGTCGGGGATAATACCGGTGGGGTTGGGGAACAGGACGGGGAACTTGCCAAGTTTTAATGCGACGTCGTTTATAGGGAATAAGGAGCTTTATGGGTACCGTTGGGATCGATAAAGAGTAGAGGGTTATTGTCGGTGGTGGTAGTGGTGGTGAAAGGTGGGGATGGATGGTGGTGGGGTTAGAGCTGAGAACACGAAATGGGTGGGGTAGGGTGTGGGACCCACTTAAATTTTTAAATATTATTTATATTTCTAATAATTTTTAAATTTTTAGTTTCTAATTTTGGAGGATGGTTGATTTCGACAATTAAAACTTTAAAACGTGAACGGACGAAATTAGCCTTGACTTAACTGACACAAACTGGATGGAGTTAGTGTTATGGATGAGAATGACAAATAATTGAAACCATTACCTAATAATTTGTACACAGAGACGATTTTAACAGTTTACTCTATTACAAAAGTACAAATAAAATATAAATAATGAAGGTTATCCAAGCCGTTTAGTTTACTTTATACATATTGGGGGTAGGGCTGTTCATGAGCCGAACCGATCAAGCCAGATCAAGCTTGCGCTCGGCTTGGTTATAAATCGAGCCGGCTCGGCTCGGATTTGAAACCGAGCTGAAAATCAAAGCTCTAGCTCGACTTGGTTTTAAACCGAACCGACTCGGCTCGGCTTGGTTTGGCTCGAATTAAAAAAAATGGCTTTCAAAATTCAATAGCTAAAATACTATTCAATAGTTAAAATAACACAATTAATATAAGTTCAACCTAATACATTACAAACTAAAATCAAGTTCAAGCAAATACAAAATAAGTCTCGAATTTTAACGGAATACAATATAAGTTCATCAGGATACGAATTAACTTGAGTACTTAGATCAAAAGCATTATTGAGTTTATTTAAATAACTTTATTAGCTATAATTTCAATCTCAAGCATAGAATCACCATGCTAGTATTACCAAATATTAAATATGTAACATATTCCCCATCTTTTTTAACATTTTTATAGTATATTATATGTATATAAAAACTGTTATTAAAAATTAGAATTATTCGAGCCAAACCGAGTCAGCTCGGCTCGTTACAAACCGAGACGAGCTAGGCTCACTTTCTAACCGATCCGAGCCGGCTCGGCTCAGTTTCACACCGAGCCATATCAAGCGAACTTTTTCGAGTTAAATCCGAGCGAGCTTCAAACCACAAGCTTTTTAGACAGCATTAATTGTGGGTTTCAACATCCTGCATTTTCTTCATTTTTCACTTTAAAATCTTTTCTGCTACTAATTATGGTTCAGGTTATATTTCTAACACATTTTTCTAGTCCAACATAATCAGCTTCAATTTTCTAATGTAGTATAACTAATTGTAATATCAAGGTTTTAGAAAGACCCAATCCTAAATCTATTAGGACTTAAATGGTAAATATTTAACCCAAACTAGATAAACATAACCTGTTATCTTGAACCCACTTCAACCTGATCACTGATCAGGATTAGCTAGCTCAAGTTTGAACCGGGCCAATTATGACCCTAGTTAGGCCCAACTTGAAACAGCCCCACTTTTAGCTTAGGCACATGGTGCAAAAAGCTTGCATAAAAAAGCCCCCCAAAAAATAATAATACCATTCCACAAATGTGTATAAAAAGCTAGTAGAATTATCAATTACAATCATTTGAATGAGCACGCCAAGATTTTAAAGTAACAACAATTGACAAAAACAGTCGATTTCAAGTAACATCAGGTAGATCAAGCATTTTGACTCGGACATCATACAAGAGGTTGTGTTAACAGGTTCCTTAAACACAATATCCATTATTTTGGCATGTGATAATTGATGAGTCTTGTAACTGTAGTCATGTCACATAAGTTAGGGGCGATTGATGGGTTAGACAACATTCTGTTTGATAGATTGTAGTCCCCTTAGGGCATGTGTAGTGGAGGGGCGTTATAGGGCGTTATGGGAATTAAAATATTATAAAGTAATAGAAAGGGCGTTATGGGCGTTATAGGAAAAGAGGGTGTAGTGGGAAGGGGCGTTATGGGGCTTTATAAATGATTGGTTAATAATTGTTTTTTATTGTTTTTTTTAATTATTATTATTATTATTAATCTATAATTACTTGATGAGCTAAGTTTGTGATTAAGAAACAAAAGAGAAGAGAAATGACCAAAACCAAGCTAAGGGTTAACTACCCTTGCTAACCGTTTATAACAACCTTTCAAACTATTTCCCGCCTTACAGAATTACCCTTACACTATTGACTTATTACAACATTAGTCCTTCCTATAACAAACTACTAACACAACTATTACACAATTACACAATTGACCCTGTACTTTTATCTTGTAACAATACTTCCGGTTATTAAAATCTTTGTCCTCAAAGATCCATGAACTGGAAATCTGGGAATCTAACTGCAACTCATCTCTGTACTCCCATGTGGAATCTGACTCAGGCAATCCAGTCCATTTCACTAAAACTTGACCAGCAGCACGATTGCCTCTTCGAATGATCCTTGAATTCAAAATCTTCTCAGGAGTCAATGAAAATCTATGACCTTTAGGAATAGGAATTACTCTATCAGGTGGTCCACTGGCCTTCTTTAAGAGTGAAACATGGAATGTTGGGTGTATGCTGGAATCATCAGGAAGGTCCAGTCTATAAGCAACTGACCCCACCTTTTGAACTATCAAATAAGGTCCAAAGTATTTAGGAGAGAGTTTACTGTAATTGTGACCACGAATTGAACTTTGCACATAACTTTGTAACTTCAAAAACACCCAATCTCCCACTGCAAATTCTCTCTCACTCCTATGCTTGTTAGCTTGTTGTCTCATCCTATTCTGTGCTTTAAGCAAATTATCCCTCAACATCTTGATAGTTTCTTCTCTGCTCATCATCAACTCATCCACTGTGGCTACCATAGAGTCTCTATGAATATATGGAACATGTAGAGGGGGCGCATATCCATAGAGGGCCTGGAAAGGTGTTGTATGAATGGCACTGTGAAAATTGGTATTGTACCAAAATTCAGCAAGAGAAAGCCATTTGACCCATGAAGATGGTCTTTCCATGGTCATACACCTTAAGTAGGTTTCTAAACATCTGTTCACTACCTCAGTCTGGCCATCAGACTGAGGATGGTATGCTGTTGACATTGCTAGGGTGATTCCCTGCAATCTAGTGAATTCCTTCCAAAAGTTGCTTAAGAACACAGCATCTCTATCTGAAACTATTGTAGAGGGCCAACCATGTAGCTTGTACACATTATCAAGGAACACTTGAGCCACAGACTGAGCAGAAAAGGGATGAGACAGGGCCATGAAGTGACTATACTTAGTCAACCTATCAACCACAACCAAAATGACCTCTTTACCTGTGACTTTGGAAGTCCAGTGATAAAGTCCATACTAATATCAGCCCATACTTCAGAAGGAATGGGTAAAGGCTGTATTAATCCTGGATAAGCAGCATTGTCATATTTGGCTTGTTGGCACACAGAACAAGCTCTTATAATTTCCTTTACTTGCTTGACTTGACCCTTCCAGTAAAATAAAGCTTTTAGTCTTTGGTGAGTAGCATGAACTCCACTATGACCCCCCATGGCAGAAGAGTGACAGAGTTGAATTAATTTTTTCCTTAATTCCGAAACTGCCCCTACTACCAATTTCTGTTTTCTTTTGAGTAAGCCATCTTGCCAACTATACTTATGAACTGCTTGACCTTGAGACAATTTATTGATCACACCCTTTAAGATTATATCTTGTTCCCAGCTGTCTTTGATCTCTTTTAACAGTAATGGGTCAAAAGAAGATAACACCATAGTAAACACTGAGGCACTTTCCACTCTAGACAATGCATCAGCTGCTACATTTTCTACCCCTTTTTGTACTGAATTACATAGTTGTAACCCATTAACTTGGAAAGCCAGGAATGTTGAAGAGGGGTTGTTATTTTCTGGGTCAACAGATGCTTAAGACATTTTTGATCAGTCTTAATGATGAAAGGTTTAGCTACTAGATAATAATGCCATTGTTTGATGGCCATTATGATAGCTAGCAGTTCTTTCTCATATACTGAAAGCACCATTTGCCTAGGACAAAGAGCTTTACTGAAAAATGCTAAGGGATGATCATTTTGTAACAACACTGCACCAATTCCCTTAGCTGAAGCATCTGTCTCTATAATGAAGGGTTGGTTCAAATCAGGTAATGCCAACACAGGAGCCTCAGTTAGAGCATGTTTGAGCTGCTCAAAGGCTTGTTGAGCCAGATCATTCCATCTAAATGAGTCCTTCTTAGTGAGCTCAGTTAGTGTTTGGCAATGATGCCAAAAGACCTGATAAATTTCCTGTAATACCCTGCCAACCCTAGGAAACCTCTCAACTGTTTCACATTGGTAGGAACAGGCCAAGACTTCACTGCCTCAATTTTCTTAGGGTCAGTAGCTACCCCTTCACTTGTAATAATATGGCCTAAGTATTCAACTTGTTGACCCCCAAAGGAACACTTTGATAGCTTAGCAAACAACTGTTGATCTTTTAAGACTTGTAAAACTTGTTTTAAGTGAACCACATGTTGATTAACATTTTGGCTGTAAACCAGTATGTCATCAAAGAAAACAAGAACAAATTTTCTCAAGAATGGTTTAAAAGTTTGGTTCATCAAAGCCTGAAATGTAGCAGGGGCATTGGTTAGCCCAAAGGGCATCACCAAAAACTCAAAAAGCCCCTGATGAGTTCTGAAAGCAGTTTTATGGATATCATTCTCAAACATTCTAACCTGATGATAGCCAGATCTTAAATCCAATTTAGAAAAAGTAGCTGCTCCTTTTAACTCTTCCAACAGCTCATCTATCAAAGGGATTGGAAAACTGTTCTTGATTGTTGCATTGTTCAACTGTCTATAATCAATGCACATTCGCCAAGAACCATCCTTCTTCTTAACCAGGACAACAGGAGCAGCAAAAGAGCTTTTGCTATCCCTGATTACCCCTGATGTTAGTAACTCTTCAGTCATTTTCTCAATAACATCTTTCTGAATAGACTGATATCTATATGGTTTCAAATTAATGGCCTGGTCTTCATTCTTTAACTCAATCTTATGATCACAGCCTCTTGAAGGAGGTAAACCTTTGGGTTCATCAAACACTTCTTTAAATTGTCCAATCAATTCTTGAATTCTGTCATCTACCACCTCCTTTGAAACACTTGCACCTTGACCATTTTGCCCTTCTAAAGTCATTAACTGAATCTCAAACATCTGAGACTCAATCAGTTGATTTGGGTGACTTAGCATATGATCCATTTGTTCAATAGAACAAACAGTCATTTTGCTATTATTATTAACCCTTTTAGCATTTTCTTTTCACCATTTATCTCAAACTCCATGGTCATTTGGTTAAAATTCCAGACAATATCACCCAAAGGTGACAACCACTGGATTCCCAATACCATATCATAACTGTCTAATGGTATTACCATGACATCAGCCTCAAACCACATACCCTGCATCATCCACTTAAACTTTTTACACATTTGCCCACAACTGATTTGATTACCATTAGCCACAGAGACCTTTAAAGAAGGAACATCTTGTGTCACCAATTGCAAGAACCTGGCCAATCTTTCACTAATGAAGTTGTGAGTGGAACCAGAGTCCACTAGTATGTACAACCTCCTAGTTCCAAAAGACCCTACTATTTTCATTGTAGAGTATGATGGAATTCCATTCATTGCATGAATGGAAATTTGAGGCTGACCCAATAACTCAGACAACTCCATGGTCTCAACAACCATTTCCTCATCACACTCATCCTCATCAACAATTTCAATCACAAACAGTTGTCTATTTTTACACTTGTGGGTGGCAGAATATTTTTCTGGGCAGAAAAAACATTCCCCTTTTGCCCTTTTTTCATCTGCCTCTTTAGTTGATAATCTCCTTACAGATTTTTGAGCAAACTTATTATTAGTATTAGGTGTGGGTAACAAAGGTGGATTAGCAGCACTTACATAAGATGATTTGTTACCATAACTGGTTTTGCTTCCATTGCCATTTGAAACAGAACTGTTCCAACCAGTTTTCTTGAAATCTTTAGATCCAAATAAGGTAGTGTGAACCTTATCTTGCTGTTTAGCCATAGCAATGGCTTCCCTTAGTGTTCTTGGCTTAAAACCTTAACCAAACATCTGATTTCAGGTTTTAACCCTCCAACAAAAAGGCTGGCAGCATATTCTTCTGACAAAGTGACCTTAGTCATCAACAAATCAAAAGAATTACAATACTCGTCCAAAGGACCAGTTTGTTGCAAGTTCTTTAACTCTTCCATGGCATCTTCCCACAAATTCTCAGAAAACCTTGTGGTAATGGACCTTACATATTCATCCCAAGGAATCATATCAATGGGTCTGTTAGAACTAGACAGATACCCTTGATGCCATTTTAAAGCAGCACCTTCAAGATTAACAACTGCAAATTGAACCTTCATATTATCAGGGGTTTTATCAATTGAAAAGAAATGATTGCACTTATAGACCCAACCCTCAACATCATCACCGCTGAATTTAGGAAAATCCAGACGACCAATTCTAGATAAACGGTGATCTTGGTGGTTAATTTGTAGGTGATTACTATTATTATCATTATGTCTATTATTATTATTCTGCAATTGAAGAGATTCCAATTGCTGTTTAAGGCTATCAAACATGGATTGTAGGTTGAGATTCAATTGATTGATGGCTGTTCTGTTGTCTTCTTGAAGGGTTTGAGAGGTTTTAATGGATTGTGCATGTTCTTTTAATGTTTTCTCCAACTTATCCATTTCTTGTTGACGAGTAGTAGCTGCCATTAACGAACTGAAAGAAAGAAAGAATCAAAAAAGAATGAGGAAGGATTGAATCACAAATGATTAAATCCAGGAATAGACTGATCTGCAAAGATCAATCCACGAACAGAAACGAACAAAAGAAACGCTGAACAGAAATTTGAACGGAAAAGATGATCGGAATACGACGGCGAACGGTGGATAACGATGGTCACCGGAGCTCAGATCGAAAGAGCTCTGATACCACTTGATGAGCTAAGTTTGTGATTAAGAAACAAAAGAGAAGAGAAATGACCAAAACCAAAGCTAAGGGTTAACTACCCTTGCTAACCGTTTATAACAACCTTTCAAACTATTTCCCGCCTTACAGAATTACCCTTATACTATTGGCTTATTACAACATTAGTCCTTCCTATAACAAACTACTAACACAACTATTACACAATTACACAATCAACCCTTGTACTTTTATCTTGTAACAGTCCTTCTCCTCCTCGGCGCCGCCGCTGAATCAGGTACCTTTTTTTTGTTATTATAAGTTATTTAAAGTTATTATTGGTAGTGGTTGGTTATTATTACTTAAGTATTTATTACTTAAGTATCGAACACACCCTAAATCTACACAGGTCCCTTTTTTTTGGGTTATTATTACTTATTATTTGAACTTGTTATTGTTGTACTAGTTATTTGAAGTGTTGTTACTAGTTTTTTAGTTAATTGAAGTTGTTATTGCTAGTAGTTGGTTACTGATTATTTGAACTTGATTATTTTGAACTTGTTATTCATTATTTGAATGGGTAGTTATATGGTATTGATTGTTATACTACAAGTATTGGAAAATATTGGTATGAAAATAGAGACATGTTTTGGCTTGTTGTATGTTGATTGTTATATTAACAAGTATTGCTTGTTGTATTAGAAATATTGGATTTGATATTGGTATGAAAAGATACATGTTGATTGAGGTTGTTTAAATCCATAATTTTTAGGAACCAATATCCAAAGAAATGGCACAAAAAAGGATTAGGATTAATTGGAACCAAGAAGGTGTTGAAAAAACCTTTCTTAAACAAGCGTCATGGAAAACTGTTGTGTTTATTTTGTATATTGGATTTTCGTAGTTTCCATGGATGTTAAAGGATTTATGTGTAAATTTGGATTTTCTATGACGTTTTGTATTTTTCTTTTACAATTTTTCATCAATCTGTACACTATTCAGAAACTCTGGTCAAAACAGATACATTCATTCACTACATAATGGTTCAGCAGGGGGTAAAATAGTCATTTGCACAGTCATTCAGAGATACAACCAAACAGCTCTTACTGATTCAGCACTTACTGGTTCAGAGCCTCTTACTTATTCAGACCTCTTACTGATTCAGCACTTACATACTACTTACTGTTCAGCACTTGCCAAACAGCCCCTTAAAAAGTATTAAACCTGCACGTTAAACCGCAAAAAGATTGAACGTCCTCAAAAGTTTATAAAGTGTTGATTTAAATACAATTATAAAATGTATTGATTGAAGAGAAAATAACGAACTAACACCTATTGAAAAATATTTTGTTCAACACTATTTTGTTAAATAAGTTTACACCAACACAATTGTGTGAACAAAAAAAAAAGTACACTTGTAGATAGCAGTTTGATAATCTAAATGTGGAGATTAATATATATTGTCCAAGCCACAAAGTCGTCGAAATTCAAGATGGACTCGTGAATTGATTATAAGATTACTCAAGACTATCTAAACCTAGATGCAACCTTGATCATTTAAGAAATCCAACGCCTTAAAGCTCATGCACATTCATAGAGATCTTTTAACTGGCGTAAAGGAATGTATATATGGTAACACTTTTTTTAGGCTTCTTGTTTTCTTGGAACAACAAAAGTTTGTTTAGATGAATTTTTAGTTGTATCTAACATGGTTTGATAATTAGAAAATGAAAAAAAAAAGAGAGAATTACACAGATTGTCCTTTAGTTTTACCCAAAATTGCATCCTCTGTCCTTTTTTTGAATTTTTAATTTATGCTCCTTATCCTTTATACTATACATTTGTTACACCCCTCTGTCCTTTAGACCAACTCCCGTTAAAAAAGTCAGTTAAGTTACCCATGTGCCCCTCACGTGAGGGCAAATTGTCTTTTCACTCTTTATGTCCTACCCATCTGTCTGCTCTCTCTCTCTCTCTTTTTACTCTCTCCTCTACCTCTCCTCTCTCTTCTTCAACACCACCACCATTATTACACGACCATCACCATCATCATCATTCTTCAACCCACCACCATCACCATCATCAGCTTCTTCAACAAACAAATTAAATGTCATCTACATACCCTGTTTGTTTGTGACAGATACAGAGCCTAAAATCCCTAATGTTATAGCTCAATTAATATAAACCTCATCCAAAACACCATAAACCGGTTAGGGTTTACAGGGATTAGGTTTAGATTAGGTGGGTGTTAGGTTTTAGATGGCGGCGACGGTGGTTGCAAGGTGTGGCGGTGAGTGGGTTTAACGGTGAGGGTGGTGTTTCGAAATAGGGATTTGGTTTGGATTTGGTGGGAGTGGTGTTTTTCGGATTTGGGAAGGTAGTGGTGGTGGTTGTAATGGAGGCGGTGAGTGGGTTTTAATGGAGGCGGATGGTGATGATAAAAGTGTAAAAAAGGAGAAGAAAGCCATAACTGTTGCCTAAAAGAATTTCTCTTTAGCCATAACTGTTTGAGATTCACAAAATCTTGATGTAAGATGAGATATGGAGGAGACCCAGATGGGTTAAAGTGGGATCTGCAAAAATAACAGAAAATGCAAATAGTGAGGATATAACAGAAAGACAGCCATTGGAGGGTGTGAAAAGCAGGATGGTGATGATAAAAGTGTATAAAAGAAGGAGAAGAAAGCAAAAGAAGTGAAGAATATGAGAATATGTTGTGTTGGTTATTGTTATGGCATGAATTTGGACTACCATCTTTAATTCTTTATTAAAATTACTTTTGTTTGATGCATGATTTGCAAAAAAAAGGGTTTTGATGAAGGTGTGGAGGAGAAAAAAGGGTTTTGATGGAAATGGGTGATGATCGGAAGGACATCGACGTCGGCAGATTATAATAATATTTTCATTGGTTGATGATCATTGGTGGGGACGGGGACGTGGGGGTTGGGATTTTTTTAATTATTATTATTATTATTATTATTATTATTATTACACATATTGTCCTTTTGAGGGTGAAAAGACAGGATTGCCCCTCACTTGAGGGGCACGTGAGGGAGTTAACGTTTGTTTTTAAACGGCAGTTACCCTAAAGGACATAGGGTGTAACAGTGTACAAAACAAAGGACACATGGAGTTAAAATTCAAAAAAAGGACAGAGGATGCAATTTTGGTAAAACTAAAGACAATCTGTGTAATTCTCTCTAAAAAAAACTATAATGAGTTTATTATAGATTTAAAGAGAGAAATACACAGATTGTCCTTTAGTTTTACCTGAAATTGCAATCCTATGTCCTTTTTTTGAATTTTTTAACTCCTTATGTCCTTTCTTTTATACACTTGTTACACCCTATGTCCTTTTAGGCCAAACCAGTTTAAAAAACTCGGTTAAGTTGGTCACGTGCCCCTCACGTGAGGGGCAAATCTGTCAATTCACCCTCGTTAATTAAAGGACTATTTGTGTAATAATAATAATAAAAAATAATAATAATAATAATAATAATAATCAATAATAATAAAAATAATAATAAAAACAACAGAATATCTCTTCTCTCTCTGTCATTTTAAATCCCTCTCTCTCTCTTCATCTACTCTCCTCTCTATTCTCCTTCTCTCTCTAATCTCTCTCTCTCTAGAAACAGAGAAAACACCAACCAATAACAACAACCAAGACTCCCTCTCTAAAAAAAAAAATACACGATGGTGGCGTGGATTTGGAAGGTGGTCGAATGGTGACAGTGGAGGTGATGGTGGGTTTCGTGGTGGGTTTCGAGTGTGGTTTTCGATGGTGGGTTCCGATGGTTGTTTCCTGGGCGGCGGCACGATGGTGGTTTCGTGGCCGTAGAGGTAGGGGGTGGAGGTGATGGTGGTTTTTGTTGGTGGTTTTCGATTGATGGGTTCCGATGGTGATGGTGGTTTCTGGATCTGGTGTGGGTGAAGGTGAAGGCGACGACGATGGAACAATGTACTTCATTAGTGGTGATGCTGATCTGTGTAAACAAGGTGTTAAGATGATGGTTGAGGTCACGAGTCCGGTTCCGGCTGTTTCAGCTTCGCCGGAGAATTCTTATTCTGACGTGGCTCCGTCGTCGTCTCAGGTCCTGACGTGGTTCCGGCTGTTACAGCTTCGCCGGAGAATTCTTATTCTGCAGTTTTAGGTTTATTAGGGTTAGGGTTTTCTGTGGTGAATCTGTAAGTGTTCTTCGGGTTTTTTTTTTGTTTTGGTTTTTATTATGATGGATTGGATTTGATCATTTGAAGTTTTGAAATGATTTGGTTTATTTGAAGTGTTTTGTTTTCTTGAATTATTATTATATATTATTATTATTATTACACAAATTGTCCTTTTTGAGGGTGAAAAGACAGGATTGCCCCTCACGTGAGGGGCACGTGAGCAGCTTAACCGAGTTTTTTACTTGGTTTGGCCTAAAGGACATAGGGTGTAACAAGTGTATAAAAGAAATGACATAAGGAGTTAAAAATTCAAAAAAAGGACATAGGATGCAATTTCAGGTAAAACTAAAGGACAATCTGTGTAATTCTCTCTAGATTAAAAATAGGTTGATTGAATAAGAAAAAGAAAAAGGAATAAAAATTATACCATATTAGTTAAAAATAAAGAAAAAAACACCTATTTTAGTTATAAAAAAAACTTAAATCTCAATTTTAGTAAGTATTCTTTCCAACACACTTTAGAAAAAAAAAGACTCAGTATAAAAGAGTAGGTGATAAAAAATAAAATATTGGTTATAATAAAGGAGGAAGATTTATTAAGAAAAAACTATCATTTTCAATATATTTACTTGTTTATGTATAGATCACAATCATTTAATTTTCAAACGGCCCGAGTTCATTAACTATGCATCCAATATTCATGATTCGATCTCATCATACTACTAAATAGGTATCATATAATTCATGTTCATTAATGGTATTTATTGGTTTATTTTACATTTTTATCTTTAACATTCATTAGGGTGTAGAAAATAGTTAGGACGATCGCGATGGCCACAACTTGGCGGATCTGGCATGCTCGAAACCTGAAGACATTTGAAGGGGTATTCCTTCCGGTAACCAAGACGTTGGACTTGATCAAAGAGGATTCCTTTCTTTGGCTTTCTCAAAGGGCTGACCCGGTTTGGGATAATTGGATTAAGTTTGATGTTTTTGATATGGTGTAACTCGGATTAGCCGTTTGGCATCCCTCTCTTTTTTGTTTTCTTGTGTTTGCTTTCTCCCAGTTTCTTGCTGGACTCTATATTTATATATAGAAGTTTGTCGTTCGAAAAAAAAATTAGGGTGTATAAAATCAACATCATATTTGTAATCAATAAAAAAGAGTAGTTTTGGAAAACTTTAAAGCCATCAAGGAACACCTCATATGACATGACCTCTTAGTATAAATGCTAAACGACACGCATTAGTCAATATTGGCTCGAAAATGAACTAACCCTAAATCCGATACCAGCTTCATAATTTATTAATATTTTCTTTATGAAAAACATATTTAAGGATAAAGATCCAATACAAATGAGTTTTTTAACATACTAAACATGAGAAGTGAAATGAGATTTTTTCCCATCTATTAAAACATGTTTTCTAGATAAAAAAAATATAAAAAATACAAATTATTTTTTTGTATAATATAATTACTCTAGTGGAGTATTTACACAATATTTTTTTATACTTTAGGACTAGAAAACATGCTTAATAAAATGAAAAAAATAAATTTATAAAAAATAATCTTATTCACTTTCCAAATCAAGACTTATTTGTATGTTAATACCCGTTTCTACCCGTATTTAATAATTATGATATTATATTTAGTATCTTGCAACTCTTTAACCCACATGCATCAATATCAATTTTTTTTAAGGCCAATAATCGTTTTTATTAAACATAAACGCGAAACTTTTTACTATATCAAATGACAAAAAAAAAAAAAAACGGTGTGTAACATACGAGCATAAAATATTTTATTGTACCGCCGCTTTACTCAAAACTTTTACTAGTATTCATTTTCCAATTATTTTCCTTTACTTTACTTGTCACAAAAGAATAATAATAAAATAAATAATAATCTTGTATGTATTGTATTTGTATATCATCATCATCACACGCTCACCTTTCAAGAACATTCTTGCCTCAGATCGCACTCTGTTTCCTCCTTCAACAAACCCATCATCATCATCATCAAATCTCACCTTCAACTACTCTTTCTCTTCTTCTTCATTTCATGGGTACGCACTTCATTATTTTTGTTTTATTACCATCTTATCCTTCAGTTTCCAACTCATAACCCTAGCTCTTATACAATTGATACAGTCCAGCCTTTTGAATTACTTGTTATTAATATTATTATTAATCTTATGTAAGCCGTATAATATTATAACTTTTAAATTGTTGTTGATTAATTCCTTGCACCACACGAAAGTTCAAAGACTTATTTTGACTTGAAATATTATGTTTTGTTGGATCTGGACACAATATTATTTAGGGAATATTACTTGAAGGTTGTGCAATCCAAGTATTAGAACTTAGATCATGTGAATGATGAATGCTTTTGAATTGAACTGGTTAAAGAGAATATGTTATACTTGTTTGATATATGCAAGTGATCGCTTGTTTCAGACAAAGAAGCGGAATGTTGCTCCACGATCTTATAGAAGGGGATGGTACCTTCAATGCTGCTGGACTTGATAATTTTATTAAGCAAGTTAAACTGGCAGAATGTGGACTTTCTTATGCTGTTGTTGCTATCATGGGTCCCAAAGCAGTGGTATGTCTCGTTTAAGATATATATACGTAACTTCGTTTCTTGTTTACGCGTTAGTGTCGCGCAAAAGAATTCGTTGTATGTTTGGTTAGTCCAATATCTTGGATGCATGGTGATAGTGTAATGTATTTGTTTTGCGTATGAATTCATGGCCATTATGCGAGTTCTGACGTTATCGTGTTTAATACAGGGAAGAGCACACTTCTAAATCATCTTTTTTTATACCAACTTTAGGGAAATGGATGCTTATAGGGGAAGGTATGCGCTGATATGATCTTTTTATTGTGTTTTTGTAGCTTCTTGTTTTCTTAAATTTCAAATCTTTTTTATCAGGTCTCAGACTACTAAAGGTATTTGGATAGCAAGATGTCCTGGTATTGAACCTTGCACCATTGTGATGGATCTTGAGGGTACTGATGGAAGAGAACGAGGAGAGGTTATTTTAAAATACTGTTTTTTTGTTTTTTTTTTGGGTTGTATCTTTGTTTTATATTGGTTGATTAGAGTTAATAAAATTTCAGGATGATACTGCATTCGAGAAACAAAGTGCGCTTTTTGCTCTTGCTGTTTCAGATATAGTGCTTATAAATATGTAAGCTTACTGGTAGCTGCAGATAGTTGTGTTGCTGATCTGAATTTTTACTTTTTTAGGGCTAGTTGCACCAAAATGTTACATGCTTTCACTTTTTTATTGTATACACTATGCAACTTATTTCACTTTTACCATTGTATGTAACATGCTTCCATTTTGCTGTAATTTTATGTAAATAATTTGCACTAAAATCCACATCATATTTTCCATTTGATGTAACAATGTTTACATACAATTGCTTGAAATTTGAAGTATGTTACATATGATGGTAAGAAGTATAGTTTCTGTAACAGAATAAATATGAATAGTATGTTACATTTTGGAGTGATCAACCCAATATTTTTATAGAAGGAACTTGCATTTCTAATCAGTTCATGCTACATAGGTGGTGTCATGATATTGGACGTGAGCAGGCTGCAAACAAACCTCTTCTGAAAACCGTATTTCAGGTACATTATATGTGTGTGTGTGTGTATTTTAGTCATTTTTTATTTTTTGTCTGTTGATCATATGGTTTATGCTTTTCAGGTTATGTTGCGGTTATTTAGTCCACGCAAAACAACTTTAATGTTCGTAATACGTGATAAAACAAGGGTAAGTTATCATATTCAAAACATGTCAGGAAGAATTGTCTGTACCTTGTTAAGGATTAAATACATGTGAGTTTGATTTATGTATCTTAATACTCTTTACAGACGCCTCTTGAACACCTAGAGCCTGTTTTGAGGGAAGATATCCAGAAGGTATATTTTTTTCTTTACATATATGTTTTATCTTTCCTATCCTCACCTTTAAAAAAAACCCTTAAAAGTAGCACAACACACCATTTATGTAATATGTTATTTGATGTAGATATGGGATTCTGTTCCAAAGCCAGAAGCCCACAAACACACCCCACTGAGTGAATTTTTTAATGTAAGAACATACATATAATACTTCTATTGTATTTTTTATATGTTTCTTAAATAATTTTGTGCTTATATACCTATGATAGCTTCTCATTGATTGAGTGACCAGGTTCAAGT
Organism: Ambrosia x helenae; assembly: GCA_030844895.1. Taxonomy (NCBI): domain Eukaryota; kingdom Viridiplantae; phylum Streptophyta; class Magnoliopsida; order Asterales; family Asteraceae; genus Ambrosia; species Ambrosia x helenae. The sequence continues at coordinate 10,852 of JAUTDX010004261.1, read as the reverse complement.
TGTTGCACTCTCTAGTTATGAAGAGAAGGAAGAACAATTTAAAGAGGAGGTATGCATGATGGACATATCACAAATGATCCTTACCCTGCAATATTTGTATGCATGTACTATGGATTGGTCGATTTGTGTTTTTGTTTTTCTCAAACGGGTTAAATAAGAAACAATAGCAAACGGGGGGAATTGTCAAACCGGTCAAACAGATTGTTCATCAATATTTAAAGTTGGTCTAAATTACTATTGTAATAATATTGTTTTTGACTTCTCGTGATCATAATTAACGCGTTATATGTGTATGTCTTTTTTTAAAATGGACAAAAAGTGATTGTAGGTCAACCGGCATAAAAAATTGCTCAATGTGTTTTAACGCATACGACCTCCTAAATTGTTGGTATTCAGAGATCTGGATTAATGTTTGAATTAATATTGTTTTTGTAACCATAGTTTGACACATTAGCTGTTCATATGTTTCCTCTAAAAATGACAAAAAAAGTGTGTGTGGGTCAACCCAACCAAACTCGCCGGTCTTGTCACATTATCATGTTCAGTCGAAACATTTAGAAGCATGTTGATGTTTACATCATTCATTTTTTCTGTTTGGTTTTTGAAGGTGGCTAATTTGAGGCAAAAGTTCTTCCATTCTATTGCACCTGGTGGTCTTGCTGGCGATAGGCGAGGGGTTGTTCCTGCTTCAGGTTTTTCTTTCAGTGCACAACAAATCTGGAAGGTCATTAAGGAGAACAAAGACCTTGATTTGCCAGCTCACAAGGTGATCGTTCTAGATCCTTTTAGTAAAATCTGATATCCTGTCTTGATTTATAGTTTCTGTTGACATTTTATTTTTTAGGTTATGGTGGCAACTGTACGATGTGAAGAAATTGCTAATGAGAAATATTCTTCCTTTGTTACAAACGAGGTACATATTTTAGTAACTAATTATCCCGAAACATGCCTTTTTAGACTTTGGAACTGAATAAGTGTTGCAGGAATGGCTTGATTTAGAAGAGGCCGTACAATCTCATCTTGTTCCGGGCTTTGGAAAAAAAACTTAGTTCACTGCTTTACGATTGTTTATCCAGGTAATAACAAACTAATTTTTAAGCATTTATGATCTCATAAGATCCATATTTAATTTATTACAATCTTCATTTTCAGTTACGATGAAGAGGCTACGTACTTTGAAGATAGTGTTAGATCTGCAAAAAGAAAGCAGTTGGAAGATAAATTGCTGCAAGTAATGTTTCTTGTTGGTTGATTCTATGGGTGACTTTTGCTAAATGTGATCCTTCTATATTTTCTCATTGGGTATACTTTATTACATGCAGCTCGTTCAACCAGCCTACCAGTTAATGTTGGAACACATACGATCCGAGACACTAGAAAAATTTTAAAAAGCACTTAATGATGCTATTAATGAAGGGTGGGGGTTTGCAGTAGCTGCTCGTGATTGCACCACAAAGTTTATGAGACTATTCGATGAACAATGTCAAGGTACATAGCTATTAATTTTAATAAATAGAACCAAATGAACACACACATTCTGATAAATACACCTTCACATAGAATACACTCTGTGTTGTATTCACATGTGGATGTTTGCATTCATTTGGTTCTAAAGCAGTTTGTAGATATTAAGTGGTCCCTATTTGAACTTGCCCTAGTGTTGCAGACTTGCAGTATATTTCACACTTTTGTTCTCATTGAAGATCATTTTAGATGGTTGACTACTATTTAAGTTCGTTTTTTTACTGTGTCGATTCAAATTCTTGTCCCTAATACATGAATCTACAGATGCTGTCATCAGGCAAGCAAATTGGGGCTCTGGTAAAGTAAGGGATAGATTTTCACGTGATTTAGATTCACATATTGCTGAAGTCCGAACCTCCAAACTATCTGAACTTTCTGCACTATATGAGGTTATTTTCACTTTTATTTATAATCTTTAAATTGATCATTTGGTTGATCTGTGAGGTTCTAAGAATCTGTTTATGCATGGTTGGGCAGTCAAAATTAAAAGAGGCATTATATGGTCCAGTGGAAGCTCTTCTGGAAGGAGCCACTGATGATACTTGGCCTGCAATAAGGAAACTTCTTCATCAAGAAACTAAAAAAGCTGTCTCCGAGTTCTCTTCTGCACTGTCCGGTTTTGAAATGGATGAACAAGAAGAAGAAACTATGATTTCAAAATTAAAGAATTATGCAAGAGGATTAGTTGAAGGGAAGACGAGAGAAGAAGCTGCCAAAGTTTTGTATCGCATGAAAGAAAGGTAATGCGTACCTCTAGATACGGATATTGGGTGAGTCGGGTGGGTTGGGTAACCACTGTCGCGGGATTGACCTGAACAAGTTTGTGTCTATTTTTTTTTAGAACTTTTGATAAATATTTAGTGTTCAGTTATGATTACAGATATATTAATGTTTTAAACACAAGGGATAGACGGATAGTGTTTTTAAGGGAGTATACGTAAAACTTACAACTGATCGACAAACTGAAGCAAATTGCGCAGTTTGTGGTTTAATTGTTTGGTCCACACTATGGTTGACAGCTTAACGGCTTGGCTGACGGTTTGGAACTTGGAACCTGCTATTTAACCTTATTATTTTATTGTTATTGTTATACTTTTAGAATTTGCGCTCATGTATACGTATAATATTAATGAATCATCTTTACTCTTCTAAAAGTTTAAATGCAGATTGACGAATTTGAAAAGATAAAAAAACCCTCTTAAACCGCCAAAATCTAACCATTTTGGCGGTGCGGCCGACCCAACCAGCCCTGACTGTTTGGTTTCTTCTTTTCCTAAATTGTGGTTGGTGCCTTAGCGATTCAGCCCAGATTTTCATTAAAACCAACAGACCGTGAACCCCTCTAGAATGTGAATGACACCCCAGTATTCTAGTTTTCATTGACGCCACCCATATGTTTTAAACCAAGGGCATTTTCATCATTAAATGAATTTGGTATAAACTTACAATACATGAAATGGCTTCAATGAAAGAAGCTCTATACAGCCGCGGGTGATATCTACATATATTTTTCTCAAAGAATATGATTTAGAATGTTCTATGCATTAAATGTACTTTGTATTGACTTTTGACATGTGTTACCCATTTGATTTGTTTCCTTCTAAGCAGTTTTTTTTTCCTTCAGTTTTACCAGTTTGCTTCTTAAGAGATGAAACATAACCGAATCACTCATTTTAATTTCTGTGCTTGTTTCTGTATTACTATAACTCATGCAGATTTACATCCATATTCAACCATGATAATGATTCGATGCCACGAGTCTGGACCGGAAAAGAAGATATTCGAGCAATAACTAAAACTGCTCGTTCTTCTGTAAGAATCATTCTGTTAGAAGATAAATTACCTTTTATATTTGATATCGGATCTATTACTCTTTTGATGTGGTTCACTAGCTTATAATCTTGTCGATTTATGCTTTTTTGGTCTTCAGTCCTTAAAGTTGCTCTTCGTGTTGGCTGCAATTCGTTTGGACGAAGAAGACACTGATAAAATTGGGGATACACTTGTCCTGACATTAGTGGATCCTAAGAAAGGCACTAGTAAGAGTACCGCAGACCCATTAGCCTCAAGCACATGGGAAGAGGTATTGTGTGTGATTTATACAGGTTTCTTCGTCTACATGAATATTGTTGCATTTATCCATTTGTATATTGAATTTAAATATATTTTTACGCATCAACATCATTTAATGAGAATACCTTTTTTATGGTGCACATGCACTTCCAGGTTCCACCTACAAAGACACTCATTACCCCTGTTCAGTGTAAAACATTGTGGAGTCAATTTCAAAGAGAAACGGAATATACCATCACTCAAGCTATTGCTTCCCAGGTATGGATTTGTCATGTTGACTGCAACAATGTGTTGTTGACTTTGCCACTGTGCCTTTTCTAGGTCCAAGTGTTTATTTTATTTTATATGGCTTTCAGGAAGCTAATAAGAGGAATAACAATTGGTTACCACCTCCATGGGCAATTGCTGCCATGGCGATCCTTGGATTCAATGAGTTCATGGACCCTTTTGAGGTTCTTTTGTCTTTTTTACGTTTCTCCACCATATTTCATCATTTACATGAAACCAGGATTTGCTTATGAATTCTGTTTTTCAGGAATCCTTTGTGGCTGCTCATAATATTTGTAAGTTACTTGCTTGCCAAGGCTTTGTGGGTCCAACTAGACATTTCTGGTGAATTCCGCAATGGCGCGGTAAGTTCATGTTTCAAGAGCTTGAACTTGTAGAGGCAGTAGAATGGGTGAGTGGTAATGGGCAAAACAAACAATTACATAGTAGGGTTCAGTTGACTTGGAAGTACTATTTTGTTTGCATTTTAATTTTCATATATAACTAATGCTTTAATCCGATTGATTAAAAAACCGATTTATATAGTATATGGTTTTTAGTGAAGTGATTCTTTGCATTTAAAAAGCTACCCTATTGGTGACTTTAAACCTATTTGACATGTTCTCTTTTTAGTTTGTGTAATATTAATAGTCGTTTCTCTTATCGTGGGATATATTGGGTACGGTTGTTCTCCCGTTGGAAACAAAGAATAACGCATGTCAACCCATTTATAACTAAATGGGTTGAAATTTCCACATCAATCTGTGTCCAAAAATTAATTTGTTTTTAATCTATATATGGTTGCAGCTTCCAGGAATCCTTTCATTATCCACCAAGTTTCTTCCAACAGTCACCAATCTTCTGAGAAAACTAGCAGAACAAGGTCAAACGCCTGTCAACACTGGTAACCACGCAAATTTACAACAATCATCATCAACAGCCTCATCTGAGGTAACTATGGAAAATGAAATGGAATACACAAGCACCTCAAAACACGAGAATTAACTGCCATCCGTTCAACAAATAACGTTCCGCCACTTGTTAGCCTACTTTTGTATCTATACAACAAGCTTGTTTTTTTTGCCAGCGGTTATTCAAGAGGGAGGGTATAGAGTTTACTAGGAGCCATGCATTCTGGCTTGATTATAATGGCGTGTGTTTTAGTTGCCAAACTTAGAATGATTTTGTTGTATACGACAGGGTGTAAAATCGTCTATGTTCTTGGTCTATTTATAGTTGCTGCTTGCTCTCGAGTTTGTGTTGAAAACTTAGTTGTTGAATCGACATTACAATATCAATGAGTCGAAAGAGATGATCAGATGAAAGTATATTTCCTTGTGTCACGGCGTCAATCTGTACATGTTTAAACTTTAAAATCTTGTATCCTCATAAATTAGAAGAAAATCCATGATCGCGATCATGTTCATGTTCGCTCATGCTTCCTCTCGACAAGCTTCTTAACCGTTTCCAGAACTGCTTCTTTCTCCCTATTTTCAGAGGAGCCGAATTGAACTGTCTTCTGAACGATTCGGACTCCAAGCCTCCAATCTCTATCCTAGCCGATAATCCGATCTTTGAATCATAGCCGCTCGTTTCATGATGAATCTCGGATTGATCAAACGTTTCAAAGTCAAGGTATTCGTCACGGCTACAACTTCTAGAATCCATTTCTCTTATTTCATCAAACTCGTTGCACACAAGTTTTAGGGCTTGAATTACTTCACTCATAAGACGGGCGGTGTGATACTTCTGGCTGCACACACATTGATGCTATGGCTGCAACTTTTAGTATGCTGTCAAATGGGGTGTTTGAGTTTATTATGCTTGGATCAATGATCGACTCTAGGGCCTCTTTGTTCGTGAGCAATGGTCGAGCCAATGTCACTAGATTTTCTTGACCCGGTGGCTGCAATAGGTCCACAGGCTTTCTTCCTGTTTAGAAGCTCCAGAAGAACTACACCGTAGCTGTAGACATCACTTTTCACGAGAAGATGGCCCGTCATGGCATATTCTGGTGCTAGGTAGCTGTATAAAATGACTCATTAGTGTGTGTTTGCGATGAAAATACACAAAGCTGTGAAGTTCAGCTACTGACCGGGATAAGAAAACGTACCCAAAAGTTCCCATGACGTGTGTTGATACGTGCATATGGCCATCCATTGCTGTTCTAGCCAAACCAAAATCCGAAACTTTAGGTGTGAAATCATTTTCAAGCAAAATGTTGCTTGACTTGAAGTCGCGATGAATGACTCGTGGACTTGAATCTTCATGTAAGTAAGCTAAACACGAGCTGCACCTAAAGCGATTTTCATTCTTGCACACCAGTTCAAAGGCGCAATCTTGTCAGCACCTGAAACAAAAAACAAAAATCAAGTTCCTCCATTCGCTGGTTCAAATCAAGAACTTGCGTAAATCATGTTTTTACCATGTAAATGAGATTCAACGCTTCCATTTGGAACAAGCTCATAAACCAGACATCGAAAATGGTCATCTGTGCAAATCCCATACAGTTTCACCAAATTTCTATGGTGAAGACGACTCAGCATCTCGATCTCAGCCAAGAACTCACGACTGCCCTGCCGATCGTCTCTCTTGAGCACTTTCACAGCAACCTTCCTGTCATCTTCAAGAACACCACTATAAACCACACCAAAACCACCTTCTCCGAGTATTCTACCGGAATCAAAGTTACGGTAGCTCTTTGAATCTCACTCAAGCTATAAATCTTCGCGGTCCCAGCATACGCCGCTAAACTTGAGCTAAACGACATCGTTTCAGAACTTTTCTGCTTCCAACAATCAACGAATCTCCAGCCCCTAATACTGTTTCAATTGCCTCCAAAACTGATTATTTGAACCACATCCAAAACACTCTCAATTGATTAACTGCCATGAGACTAGGGTGTCAACCGTGTCGGTTTGATGGGGTTGAAATGTACTACCCGTACCCGACCCATATTATTATTCAGTGTAAAAGATTTTAACCAATTTTTTTTAAATAAGTCATACATGTTGACGAGTTATAAGCGGAATGTTGGGTTGTAAGCAATAATCGATAACGTGTTTAATGGTGAGTATAAATTGTGACAAATAAATATTGTGATTTAATTGTGAGAAGTAAATAATATGATCTGTCAAAATTAACATTATTGTTGTGATAACATGTAAAATGGAAATTAAAGAAAACAAAAATATAAAAAAAAAAATTCTAAATACTTAAACGGGTTAACGTGACCCTTTTTTTGTATAAGGTCAACCCGAACCTGACATGTTTTTTAATACGGTTTGACCCAAACCCGATCCATTTTAAAACAGGTCGTGTTAGTCAACCCAAACCTGTTTTTTTCAGGTCTGGTCTTGACTCGTGCGGAAGCGTTGCCGCCCTATAGAGAGACACAATACCTGACGGTTTCGCTTGTGCATGCCGGTTTATATCCGGTTCATCAGAGAACAGCATCCGAATTTTACCAACAGAAGCCAAACAGCTCCAATGAGAACAACAAAAGCTGTTACGAAGATAAAACAACCACCACAATTATTATGCTTCCATTCAGCTTACTCTTATCATCTCTACCGTTTCTAGGTATGTCAACTCCAAAAAGGTTTAGACGGAATTCCTTTATTGGAACCCGATTGATCGATCGTTACATCTGTATTTGACGGAATCGATGACGGAGAAGGTGGAAGCCCTGAATTACAGATCAAAAAACACAATTACGTTTACAATTTGTTCAAATTTTATTAGGTACTAAATATTACAGGGGTTAATTGTAATAGTAGCATAATGTGGGGTTGTAGATGTAATTTTTTTAACACCAAACGACATTTCATTCGCTTGAAAAAATTACACCCGGATAGCAGGCAGACGAGCAATAAATTACGCCGCCAGCCCTTTTTATATTGCAAACCAAATCTACTAAACACAAATCGCTGTCTCGAGAGTCAAGACATTGCTATGATTCTATGAATAGTGGTGCAAACGAGCCGAGCCCGAGCTCGAGCTCGATTGCCTTATAAAGCTCGAGCTCGGCTCGTTGTTATCAATTAGTTAATAATTGAATAAAATAATATAAATAATAGTTCGTTTAGGCTGTGAGCTCGATAAGTGAAGCCGAGCTCGGGCTCGTTTACTAAAAACTTTAAATAAGTAGGTAAATATTAAAAAAAAAAAAAATAATATTACTCTAGGCTCGATAAGGCTCGACGAGCCTAACGAATAAACATGCCAGGCTCGTAATGGCTCGTAAATAAACGAGTTTTGTTTTGGCTCGCGAGAAAGGCTCGGTGTTTCGACTTATACCGAGCCAAGCTCAAGTAGCTCGGAGCGACTCGGCTCGTTTGCACACCTAGCTATGAATAGCCGTTGGACCCGTTAGGAAACGGAACTAGGGCACTCAATAAGAGATTAATTTTGAAAATTAGATTTTAGTTAAATTATGGTATGGTGTGAACACAATTAAATCAAATGACTAATTACATACAAACTCATGTATTATTACAATTGGTCCATCTATTATTTAGTACCTAACAAATATGCAAATAATGAGATATTATGGAATTGTAAGTTCATAAAACCTGGATATTTAACGTCGATACTTCATAGGCTCCAAATAATGTTGGTTGATGGCAAGTTGTTTATTCCAAACTTTTGGTAGATCAAGAACGTTGTGGCTGGATCAAAGTTTTGTTTTTAGCGGTACTAAGTTGATGAGGACGATGGTAGTGTCAAGCTGATTGCCACAGCATTGGCTCCCGTGAATCGTGCTTGGCTAACATTGAGCGAAAGACGGTGGCGATTTCATGGGCGAGTTCGGAGGACAAGGAGAAGAATGCGTATGGAGATATCATGAGGCGCAGTTTGATTGCAATTGGCCATACACATGCACAGGATGATCCTGCTGCTGTGTATGTTAATGGTTGTGTACAGCTTACTGTTGTACAATCTACAATAAAGTTTTAATTAGTTCAAACTTTAGTTGTTTGGTTAACGATAAAATGGGGGAGGTTACCATATTTTATACTATATGCCTTCAAATATAACTAAAAACGAACCAACTTATTATAATAATAAATAATAATTATTAATATAAAATTAATTGAGTTAAATTTTTCACCTCTACTTCACACGTACGGTTTACCTTCATTAGGAGGTGGTGAAGGTAGCATGAAAACCGGAGAGAGGGTTGAGAAGCAGTGTTCTTCGTCAAAGAGGAGCTTGATGGAGATATTTGAGGCCCTTAAAGATTATAATTTCAAATTAACAACGTATTATATAATGATACAACAATAAAAATATCGCGAAATGTAACAAGATCAAAAGTTTGGCCTACCAAATTGACTTAGTAGATCAACGTCGATGGTGCAGGACGGATGAACCTATTCAAAATGTAAAAGATCAAAGCTTTAGTAATCTTTATGCAATAACTAGTTTTGGATAGCGGCGGAGCTTGTGTCGCTTACTCATTATCCTGATGTAACTTAGTTTTTATTGTAATGATATAGATTTGTATCTTCTTTTTTATAATGACAAAACTGACCCTGAGGCATGTAAGTTGGCGGTTGAACTTGATAGGATGGTGTAGGAGCAACATGATCAAGTTTTGAGCTCTCATGATGATGATGTCGATGAAACGATCGTTTGATCCATTTTGTTGTATGGTGCTTTGAGGGTAGTGGATTTTCATAGTGATCAGGAGCTAAAGATTGATCATAGGTGGGACTTTTGTGCCTGTGAAACACCATGATTGTAGATAGTTTGACTTTCTTCAGTCAACAAGTTATTCTTTAGAATTTAAAATTTGATCTAAATATATATTTGTATACAACAAAAAAAGAATCTAATATATTGATTTAAAACTTTGTTTTTACTAATAGTAGCGTAGTTCTTGACTTTTCATAAATGTCATGTCAATTTTGGATTAAACAAAATGACTAATTTGACAAAAATAGTCAAACTGTTGATATTATGTAACATTAATTTACATAACAAGCATAAATTAGTCAAGAATCTTATCAAAAGAAACTATTTTTCTTGAAAGAAACTACAAATCTTGAACTCAAAAAACAGAAAAAGTATTTACCTGCAGATCTAAAAGTCAAAGAATCAAAGGTAGCAAACAAAATGAAGAATGTGATCAACTGTGAACCACTTGAAAGCCCATTAGCAAGTAGAATGAAAGTGACGACCATAAGAAAGAAAGGGCTTTAATATTTGATCACCACATAACAATTAAGTGCATTAAACACTTGTAATGTTACAACCATAGCTAAAGGGTATATTTGTCTACTTGATAGGAAAAATAACCTCCAAATTTTGTAGATATTCATGGAATTTTGTGCTATCTTTTTGACATCTACAAACAAAAGATTTTTTGCTACTGAAATCAATATAATAAAAGCAAGAAACATGTTTTTGGGGAGACTTCAAGTTTTTTTGACCAAAAATATATTATAAGTTCTTGTTTAGAATAAAAACTTTATTATTTGACCAAAAGAAAATTGTATAGAGAGAAAGTGGGGATATTGTATTATATTTTTATATAATATTTTTTTTTACAATCTTAAGTGCCCCAATAAGGATGATCATGATTCCTTGTGAGAAGATATCTGAAATGTAGAAAAAGAAATTGGTTTCTTTATTTGAATAGTCTCTTTATTGTGAGAAGTTAAAGACCATTTACTTTAATTTTTAATTTATTTGTTTGGAGATTTTACATTATCCAAATTTTGGAAAAGCGTATTTCTTTGGTCTTTTCCCTTTCTCTTTTTTTTTATTGCATATCTCTTTTTGTTATGACATGATTCATATATGATATATAGCTTATGTAAACAAAAGCTACTATATATATTGATGAAAAAGAAATGATTCTACTTTACTATATGAGTTCTATTACTTTCATAATTTTCAATTTGTGGATGCATAAAAAGTAATAAGTGGACGAAAGAGAAACTAATAAAAATTTAGAAAACGTGATTATCTCTTTGTTAAA
>JAUTDX010004260.1:0-44411 GCA_030844895.1 Ambrosia x helenae | reverse complement strand
ATCAACTAATATCCCATTCATTCCAATGTGCGCACGTATTTTCTTCAACTTTATCCATCGTTACCGTGCTTCTCTCTTGTATCTTGTTTTAACTCCATTACTTGTTCCTTCAACAATGAAATGAATAATAAAAAAACATTGTTCTTGTTGAGTAGCTTCTACAAATTGATAAAACAGAGGACATAACATGCTATCAATATATGCACTAAATTGCCTAACTTGTAAAAAAAAAAAAAATCTTATTTTGTTATACAATATATTACCTGAACATTGAAGGACAGTGAAGAGTTCAAACTACCCAGCTGCTCCAGGGATGCTGGAGTCGCGGGGGCTTGTTTATAGTGTGGGGACTCCCCTAGGTTAGTCTGGCAGAAATGTTAGTTAGTCATTCAAAAAATAATAATCTTCATATATAGTTCCATGAGGCAAACTTCAAGTTAACAGATTGACCAATCATAGATCAATATACATTTACCAAAGTTTCAATCAAATCTTGGATTAGTACCAAATTGTAATGACTTACATGTAATTATTAGTTATTCTTTTGTAGTGGAAGCTCAAAGCACAAATTACATGTTCAACCTGCATATGTGACCAAATGTTACAAATAATCAATGCACTACTAACATTAGAAATAATTTTTTAAAAAAAATAATCAATGTGTATGGATAAAATGAACTAGAAGGTTGTATGCATTAAAAGTCATGTTAAACAACTATATACTAGATCAACATATTTGAAATAGGTACCTTTGCTGCTAAAAGTTTTCGCGTTGAGATGAAACAATATCCATATAGACCAATTTTAAGTAAATGGTTCAACATTTCATACTCTGTTAATATAATTTAATAAAGAAACTATTTATATGCAATGATTCAACCCAATGTTAACGCTTCCATTCAACAGTCAAGTTTTACCTACAACTGTTCTAAATTACATCAACAAAGTTTCGCAGTTTTTAGAAACCAGAGCATTTTATCACCTAAAACAGTATATAAAAAAATCGTAAATCTAAATTACTGCAATATTTAAATATGGAATAACATTTTGGAACTAAGGGTGGCCAATACCATATTTGTTGGCGCCGACAATAACACAACGAATGAACGAAATCAAGTAGAGATCTGGAAGTTGAAGTTCTCACCATTGCATATGAATTGCATAGCATTAACTTTGATACTGCTTGATTTCACCTTCATCGTCATCTTCTTCGAGCTATTCTCATGATTCGTCTTTTATGTACAGTGCCAAGAGATGTGTTCCTTCACCACGCTTTGATTTTCTATTTGTATTATGTGATATGGCTTTGTTTGACTCTGATTTGACCACGTCTACGATGACAAATTACAACAAAATATGATAATCTTTGCATTCTTTCTCTCGTCTCTATGATATTATATGCTTGGATTTGGGAAGGTAAATGAATTTTGTTGGGAGGAAGAGAAGAAAATATGAAAAGGATTTGAGTAGGTAGATAATAAAATGAAAGGAGAATGTGATTCGGTTTTGGAAAAAGAGGGAAAAGTGGGAAAATGGTGTGAAACCGTAACTTTGATTTTGGGGGGAACAAACTTTGGATTGGTGGGATTTGAAAAATACATTTTGGTTTTGGAGGGAAGTCATATTTTTTAGGTGAATTAGAGGGTAGTAAGTAGTTGAACCCGAACTCATGGGTAAATCCGAAACATGGACATATTTGGGATTGGTTTGGTTCAGGTAATCGGGTATTGGTTCAGGTTTGGGACTATCCTAATCAATGAAAAAGTGGGTTTTTTTTTTTTTTTGTGAAAATGAGCTTTAAACTTTCAAAAGCAACTTTTAATATGAAAATAAAACGGTTTTAATCAGTTTTGTTACAAAAACACCCGTGATTCAAGCCTCGGCTCTGCTACCACTTGTAGGACCGTCACGTATGATCCGGATATCACCGGTTTGTTTGTGCGAGGCGCGAGTGCGGAATCCTTGAATATTGATTTTAGCAACAAAATATATCAAACACATACATAAAGAGTTGTCAGATTTGGTTAAATGGTTATCTGATTGATAAACCGAGCTCGGGTGCATACAAAACGAATCAAGACCATAAAACACACACTAAAACCTTTCAAATGGGTACCCTCTCTAAGTGCTAATGAGGGCTAAACAAGTTTGGTATTTATATAAGCTGCCATTCGCCCTAGGCCTAAGGGCGAATGGGTTTTGCGCCATGAGTGGGTAGGGCGAGTAGGTTAAACCTACTCGCCTCTAATTCCATACGAATGGCTAAGCCATTCATGTATGTGGAAGCCACTCGCCCCTGCATAATTACCAAGCTGGCCTTTCACTATAACATTGTTGGGAAAACGGCTAGCGACTAGGATCTCTTGGGGGCGACTAGCCTTGCTAGGCGCCTGGGTCTCAAACGACAAGCTTGCTAGTTGCCCCTCGTAGTCACCTGCTTACATCCTAGTCGCCCCCAGTGCCCAGGACGACTAGGAGAGGTATAAATACCTCCAATCATTGCCCTAATCACATTCAACTGTCACATCACACATTCCAAACCACCCAGGTCCAGGTGTTGAGGTCTGTGATTGTCTTTGTAACACTCGTGCTATGTTTTCAATACAATACAACCTTTTTACCGTATTTCGTGTGTGTTGATAATGTTTGATCATTATTTCTTGTCGTTTTTGTTGTCCCGAACATCGTTTAGAGGATTCCACACTCCCTAACGATAAAGCTCGTGATTGTCGGGTTGTCCAGAAATCGATCCTACAAATGTGCATTCCTTGGTCCGATTGATAAGGATAAAAACAAGCAGTTTGAAGGAATCATCGAGTTCTTGAAACGGTCGAGGATTGCTTATGCTATCATGAAGTAGCATGTACCGTACAGAGACATCTTACGAGAGTTTCTACCCCAACGCTCAAATAGACTGTACTGTCATGCCTGCAGTTATCAAGAGCCTAATCTAAGGAAGAGAAGTGTTTGTTTCTGAGCAGCATATACGAGAAGAGCTTCGTTTCCAAGACTCATCCGACGACCCAATCACCTTTGACTCAATCCTAATCCATGGCGGCTTTCTAAGAATGAAGTACAAAGCTAAAGTTACTAAGCAAGAGATGTTACAAAAAGGAAACGTGTCCATACCTTTCAAGTACTTAATACACGTTGTCCTAAAGTGTCTTGGTCCAAGAAAGGGAACATTTGATGCGATCAGAGACACTCTAGCATCTGCAGTGGTCGCTTGACATTGAACAAAACGTTCAATTTCTCGAGCATGATCATGCATCATTTGAAAGAGGTTATTCAGTCGAAGACAACAACGCATCCATTCCTTGTATATCCTCGCTTCTTGCAGATGATCATAGATAGACAGTTGCCGGATTTAGTGAAGAATGAGTTGGAAAGTTTTCCACTGATTCATATAGATGAAAAGGAGATGGAGAGGATGCAGATATTTAGGGGTTAGCCGAAAGACAAACAACCCAAGAGTAGACATTTTTTTGGTCACCTAAGGGATCCAGGATATAAGGCTCCCCTGGGTAATAAGTGGAGAAAAGAAACTAGTGATTCTGAAGACGATTTCGCCATTTAGGGGAGAACTCTCAAAGAAGGAGACAATATTGGTCGGGATTACAGTAGAGTTAGGAAAGAACATTCCAGGCAGCGTTTCTGCAGCTGCTTCTCATGATGACTTATTAGATACAGATGTTCTGGATCCTCAGGAACCATCTTCTGCAGGGGGGAGATCAAGTATCTTCCCATAAATGGCAAGGGTAAATCAGTAGTGAGGAAGATGTTCCAGTTAATGTAACCAGTGATACAGATTCTAATGCATCAGATTCAGATGACTCCCCGACTACTAAAGTCCGTAAGGCGACTGAGAGAAAGAAGAAGTGGGAGGAAAGAAACGGTTAGCTGAGGATCCTACTTTCACATGGATCATGATGAATAGATTGATGATATAGATACAAAGCTAGACACTCCTCCTTCGGGGAAGACAAAGACTAAGGCAAAGGGTGGTAGGATGAAAAGAAAGTCTCAAAATATCAACAGAGAGATCAAAGAATAAGACAGGGAGCACAAGATCAAGCCTCCAGATTGTATGTCAAAGATTCTGATAGCTCCTCTAGAAGAGAACTTCTCATCTAAGTTATAGTTCTGGTATTATGATGGACATAACTACTGAAACTGTGATCGTGCTGGAGAATGCTCCAAAGCTGTGTAGAAAGACAAGGATCTAGGATCCTATGTGGTTGATTAACTTGTCTGAGAATGATGTTGAGACTCGGTTCTGCCATGCTCACAATATACACACTGAATGTGACTGGTTAAAGCTTACCAGGATCAGGACGAAGAAGACTTGAAGATCAAGTTGATGCAGTTTGTTTTGTTTAATTGTTTTGATACTTTTTTAGAATGCTTGTATTAGGTGATGTTTTGATGTTTGTACGTGTGTTTGGATGTGTTTCGGGTGTTTTTGGGCTTGTTGGAAAACGGATAGCGACTAGGACCTCTTGGGGGGAAGGCTAGTCGCCTGGGTCTCAAACGACTAGCTTGCTAGTCGCCCCTCGTAGTCGCCTACTTATATCCTAACCACCCCCAATGCCATAGACGACTAGGAAAGGTATAAATACCTCCCAATCATTTCTAATCACATTCAACTGTCACATCACACATTCCAAACACTCAGGTCCAGGTTTTGAGGTCTGTGATTGTCTATGTAACACCCGTGCTCTGTTTTCAATACAATTACAACCTTTTAACCATATTTCGTGTGTGTTGATAACTGTTTGATCATTATTTCTTGTCGTTTTTGTTGTCCGAACATCGTTTAGAGAATTCCGTACTCTCAACGATAAAGCTCGTGATTGTCGGGTTGTTCGGAAATCGATCCTACATGGTCAAGGTTGGTCAAAATTAACTAGTTTGACCACAATCTAAAAAATCTCTATCAATTATGACCTGCAACCTATGAAAACAAATAACAAAACCATGAAGGTGAAGTGTTTACTATATATATTATATTATAAATATTAATTATTTTCCAGTACTTCTTTGTTAAATTCTTTTACTTGTTAAATTGAATTAGTTTTTAAAATATTTATTTTTCTAGTTTGCTTCGTGTTTTGCTACCGATATAAATACTTTTTTTTTGCTACGAATGTTATTACCGATAATATAAAATTATTTTTTAGATATTTCTTTCTTGTTTTTGCAAAAAAAAAAAAAAAAAAAAACTTTGATATGAATGTTGCTATCGATTTTGCTACGTAAGTTTAAGTTTTTTTTTTTTTCAAGATTTTGCTACCAACTTTGCTACGAAGTTTTTTTAAGTACTTGTTTTCTTAACGTTGCTACCGATTTTGCTACATATTTTTTTGATACTTCTTTTAGTTAGTTTTTAACATTTATTTTCATGACTTAGCTACGGATTTTGCTACCGATTTTATCAAGTTATTTTTATTATACTTTACTCCATCCATTTTGCTATGGATTTTGCTATGATTTTTATTTAACTTTTCTAGATAATTTATTTTTATGGTTTTGCTATGGATTTTGCTACCTATTTTTGACAAATTATTTTTTTTATATCTATTTCGCCAATTTTGCTACGGATTTGCTATGGATTTTGCTACGGATTTCATTTGCTACGTAATGTTCGTAGCTAATTGTAGCAAAATGCGTTCATAGCTAATCCGTAGCTAATTCGTAGCAAAATTTGCAACCGATTTGTTTGGTAGTAAACTTTCCTAGCAAATGCCTCTTTTCGTAGTAGTGCTATAACCTTGTTTTAAACTGCGGAAAACGATATGAATCCGATATCGTGACCGCTTGTTTGCTATAGCAAGTTGCTATATTTGCCATTATTTATCTTGTAAAGCCACAAAAGAAAGACCTCAGATATGATCAATCATCAAAACATATCCAAGAGCTTTTATATGAAGAACATATAGATATGTAAGTATAGGATATTGGAAGAAGGAATCAGCAATCAGTGGGATTCCAAATTACCTACCCCTTGAATCATCTATGATTAACAACAGTAGAGATGCTCATCAATCATCATCATAGCCATTGTTTATATAAATGTTTTCAAATATATTACTTTTTCATAATGCATAATAATTAAGTTTAAAATCTATTATATATGAGACAATTGGCAAATAATTAAGTTTAATCTTAGTTTGATGACGTTGGGAATTCCAAACAATGAAAAATGAAACCGATTTGGCATTCAAGACTCAAGGAGAGTTTTTAAACCTGTCATGTTAGTGTTTAAACTAGGATTGCTAGTTAAATATTTTTCTAAAACACGATAATTACAACTAACTATTAATTCATAAACATATTTAATAATCTATAAGGCCATGGGGTGTACCTTCACACCAAGTGTGTTAACGGTGACGTGGCATTTTAACTTTCATTGTAAACCACTCCCTTCCCATGTTAATGGGCATTAAATTGGCACTAAGTTAAACATGTTAAGATGACTTAAAAGAGAGAAAGTTAAGGGGATGAGGTAGAGTTAAGGGGCTTTAAACCATTTTCTTAAAGTGAGCTAGTGTGAAAAAAGACAAAATGAAGGATGTGGCAACTAGGTGGAATTAAGGATGGTTAGCAATGCTAGTTTAACTCTAACATGACAGGTTTGGCTATAAATCCCATGTCTTGGGTATCCTAGATTGTAAGTGAAGTGAAACCAATGGGCTTATAGCCTAGTGGTACCCACTATCAATGATAAGTGTTGGACATGAGAGGAGACAGTTCGAATCTTGTGGGCAGCGCTTTGAGGTATTTTGCGGGATCATAACCCTTGTGGGGTGGGATGATCGGTATCCAATATGGATATCAGGGGCCAGAGGGTCTCCTCCACATACCATTTTTAGATTGTAAGTGAAAGTTTTTTAGTGTAATATTGTAGGAGTTAGTCATAATTTTATGTTCTTTTGAGTATCCATTGTAACTTAAGATAAATTTTATAAATCATTCAAACTTGTAACTATTATGATCCTTGGGCGGTTGGGGGACTAAGAGCATTCACATTAGGATTTCTATGTTTTTGTTAGCGAATCATCCATATTCTAGGATGGGGTTGTGATTGTGAATGAGAGGGAGAACCGACTGTTCATAGATATATTTAGGGATATTTGGAGGAACACAGTAGCTGTGCAATTATTTTTTATTATTTTCTTAAAGTATTTGTGTGTAGGGAGAGAGAAAAAGTAATAATAAAGGTATAAAAAATTATTTTGTTGAAAATGAGAGAAAATATAGTCTGAATGAACTATGTATGACCGGTTTAAACATCTAGTGAATGCTCTAAATAACGAGCTGGAATAAATTTGAGTAAAAACCCACAACTTTAATTTTATATGAATTTAAATGGGTTTATCTTGGTTGATATATTGATAAGGGGTTGTTTGTTTCAGGTATTAATGAGACAGATGTCTGAATCGGTCAGACATAGTTTGCTCAGACTGTTTGTTTCGCGAGTAGATGTCTGAATCAGAATTGGTAAGTATTTTACTGAGAAGATCTTATTATTTTCAACAAACACTCTTATTTTTGTCTGTTTTCTAAATAAATGGTAACAAATCAAAACTTCACACCTAACATGAATGGGCACCAAGGAAACAATGAGACGATGACGCAAAAGCAAAAATGGACTACTTGGAACGCACGCGATATGCATGTTACGCATGCGGCTCAAAACGACATGGGCACAATACACTGGAAACTCAATGAGCCATTGAAATCCTTCCAAGTGCGCAAATCGCCTACTACGCCCTCCTCATCTACTAAACGCACAATATGATGACTTCTTATGAGAGGACTCAATATTACCAACGACCCATTCCCTCCCCAAAAGCCATGCCCCTCTGCTCACAACACCGCCACCCCCCCCCCCTCTACCTCACCTCTTGTTTCGATGCCATTGTTGGGCGAAAATGGTACTCCATCAGCACATCAACAAACCCTCTCAGAATTTATGCAACAAATCATCAAACCACCAATCAAAGCCTCACAAGCACAATCTATGTGATAAAAAAAAGGCACCGGCAACCATCGCTTCTTTCAAATCAAATAACTAGTGGACCATTACTTCAAACTCCTAAAATTTAACCCTTCATTCATTTCCACAATCGCTAATGTTGATCTTTCTTCTTTAATTAGATCTACATTATCAACCATCAAAGCTATTTCTTTACTTCATGTAACAAAATAAAGCTTTTTTTTTCCCTTAACAATCGCTTCTTCCTTAAAGAAACGAGTCCGCTTATGAACCCAAGTTGACTTGATTTGTAGATAAAACAAGTTCAACATCAAGTTTTCAACTCAACTGAATATTATGTTGATTCAAGTCAACTAAACACATTTGAAATTCAAGCCTAAGACTGATCGGTGTGGAGCTAGTGAATGCCTCGTGGAGTGACGTGGCAATCGTGGCCACGAGATGAACACCACCCTTGGAACGTTGGTGTGTGCGTGTTTGGGGGGGGGGGGGGGGTAACGATCACATGGCAACAGTCGATTTTTTTGTTTCATTTTAAACATATCAACCTTTTCACCTATTTAACCTTTTCAAATACATCATTTCTCATCCAATCTTTACCATTCTACACCAATTATAATACAATTAAAAAAATACAATGGATCCAAACCAACCACCACCGGACATGGAGAAACTTCGGATGAAGAACCAACAAAAGCAACGAGTAGCCGACATTGAAATGGAGCGGCTTGGGTTGGATCGTCTAAACACATAAGTGGAAGAGTGTAACATTAGTCAGACACCGATCAACTTCCACCTAGAGACTACGGTGGGTGCTAAAGATATATAAGAGACAAATTCGCGGCAAGATGGCTTGGGGTTGATGGCGGAAGTGCAAGCGGTGGTGCAAGCAGTGGTGATTAAATTATGTTGCTTTTTTGGCAATTAAGCAATGTTTTAAAAACCGGTAAATCCCGGTCGGCTATACCGGTATTACCGTTTTCGGATGGAAACCCGGTATAAAACACTCTGGTATATATGGGAAGCGATATCGATTTTATACCGTCGGTAAAATCCGGTATACCGGTTTGAATCGCTATACCGATACCGGCATAAGTTATTTTTTGGGTTATTTTTAGATTATTTTTTATTAAGGAATAACTTTTAAAAAATTAAAAACTTGTAGATTATCTTTTGGATTATTTTTTAATTATTGATTAACTTTTTGATAGTATTTTAGTCTGTAGTTATGTACTTTTAGATTATTTTTTGTGTTAATGTTGTAATTTTTGAAATTATATAGCTAACTAATCAACCCGGTTGAACCGCCCGATACAACGCAGTTCAACCGGTTGAACCATTTTTAGCTAAACCCGGTATAATTAAAAAACCGGTGTTTAAAACGTTGCATTTGAGTAATTTATTTTTTTTAATATTAATGAAATTTTATTATTATTTTTTGTTTAAAACTACATGAAAATTGGAAGGAAAAAAAAAGAGTTGAGGATAGTGAATGGTAGTGAACCATACTTCATGTTATGTTTAGTGGAAGAAAGACATGTTATAAGGGGATGTTGACGTGACACTAAAATGCAGCTTATTGACGGTTCTGTTATTGATCACACCCATAGTCTAACTCATATTAACCGTAACTTAACCTAATTCGGCTAGTGAACAACCCCCCTACCATATATTTTCAAAAGATGGATCAATGGGCGTAACGTGTCATCACATATACTTAAAATTAAATCAACATTTTCCTATCAATTTTTGTTAAAAATATATACCAATACCAATTTATAATCCAAACATTTTTATTCTAATTCCTTTTATGGTTTTCTTTTGTTTTATATTTTTGCATAGAGTGCAATATTGAAGGGGCTTTATGGAACATATTTCTTTGTTGGACTATATTTTGGAAGGAGATCAACAGGTTACACGAACCTGTTAAGACACGTACACGATAAGACACAAACACGAAACAGGTAAACACGAACATGACACGAAAATAAACAAGTCTTAACGTGTCGACCTGTTATAGACACGAAACCTGTTAAGACCAAACACAAAACCTGTTAAAATCGTGTAGGTTCGTGTCAGGTTATCGTGTTCGTGTCTAAATTGCCGGCCCTAAGGAGATGCAAGTTGTCACCAGTCACCACTTTTCTTTTTGACCGTTGAAAGTTGTCTGCCCTTGTTTCTCCTTGACCGTTTGAGGCTTCTAGGCCTTTAAAAAGATGTGGCTGCCTCCTGTTGAACAATAATCACCAACAATGTAGTCCCTAATCCTTAATTGGGTCTATGTCTCTCTCAATCTTTTATATCTCATCTCTGATCGTTATTTGTATTTCTTGGTCTTAGTCTCTTCATCCCTTTGAAGCTTAAAAGCTTGGTGATTTCTGTTCCTTTTTGTTCACAGCCTTTAGGCTTCATCTCTTGTATAAATAAAAAAACCTTTCAATTTCTGACAATTTTATTATGTTTGGTTTAACTTAATTACAAATAAAAAACTAAAAAATTAGCATCACGTTTTGCTTAATATGGAAGGTTTTCATTAGCAACATGTGGGTCAACACTTAACCGCCTTACAAACCTTAACCCTTCATTCCTAAACCTCTGATTGGCTAAAACCACTTCATCAAAAAATATCTGACACAGTGACACAGAATCACCAACGTAGTAGTTTCCGACACTGCCACGCTGTCCACTTCTTATTGGTCAACTCACCGCCATACATACTCAGATATTTGTACACAATACCTATATATACCCCAATATCATCTCCTTCACCGACCATTTCATTTCATTTATTATTTACATCTCCACTCTTTTTATTGAACTTCAATGAATCCTCCCTCTTCATCTTCTCCTACAGGATCCGACCCGTTTTCACTTGGGTGGTCTCCTCAACCGGTTTCCGGTCAACTCCCGCTTCCGGTTTCTTCGGCTGCTGGTAAGTGTGTTTAGTAGCTTTTACGAATTTTGGTAGTTTCATTTCCCGTGTCATTATATTATTAGGGGTATGCATGGGTCGGTTTTAGGCTTAGACTGAAAAAAAAAAACGTCAAGTTTTGACAAATACTTATTAGCTTTTATAGTAATTCCAGTATTTTCATTTCTCTTATCGTTATGTTAATTAGGGGTGTGCATTGGTCGGTTTTAGGCTCAAACTGAACCGAAAACATTGAGTTTAGGAATGTATTTTTTAGCTTTCACAAATTTCAGTAGCTTCATTTTCCCCAATATAATGAGAACTTGCATTAGATCTTTTTGTTAATTAACGATCAGTTGATTACTAAATTCTTATAACATACAAAATTAAAAAAACAATTCATGGACTCGGTTCAGTTTGGTTCGGTTCGGTTTTAAATTTTAATCACATGCAAAACTAAAACGAAGTGAAAATTCAATATTCAATCTTTCTAAAAAACATAAAAGTAAACCGTCTGTTTTTTTGTTCGGTTTCGGTTTTATAATTTAATTTGTTTATTTCGGTTTTAACTATATGTAAAACCAAAACCAAAACCGAACTATGCTCATGTATAGCCCTGAGCGAGATGCCGTTAAAAAAAAAAAAAAAAAAAACCAAAACCGAACCGAAAATTCAGTTTTTTCTTAGAAAAACATAAAACTAAACCGTCGGTTTTTATATTTCGATGTAAATCTTACGCCGAAAATTGACAACAGGAGAAGCGACAGTGACGATCGCAGAAAGGGACACGATCCCCCAACCGCTGGAGAGTCTACAAGAGCCACAAATTCCACCCTTTCTATCGAAAACATTCGACTTAGTGGATGACCCGAGACTAGACCCGATTATCTCATGGGGCGCGAGCGGGAACAGCTTCGTCGTGTGGGACCCGATCGAATTCGCCAGAATAATCTTGCCACGACACTTCAAACACAACAACTTCTCGAGCTTTGTTCGACAACTTAACACATATGTGGGTAAATATTACCTTTAGGTCACATTGTGCTCGTGTTCATGTTCGTGTAAAAATTTCACTTTTTGATTTTTTTTTTGTATGTCTCTATTTTCCTTTATTTTTTTTTTCTTTGTAACCCTTTTTGTTCTTAGAGTTATGTATATATTTCAATGTAACTTCAAACAAAAATTGTATGTAACATGTCACATAATTGTATCGATTTTTTTTACATATGTATCAAAGGGTATATGCAATTTTCGGGTTATATCGATGCAGATTAACATGGTTTCGTCTCAATTTCGATCATAATTTTGTCTGACTGAAGGTGGTTTTTTATAACTTTTGATAAGATATGTTCTTAATGTAGCTTAATATCTTGCACATTATGTTTTTACAAGTTGTTGTGATTCGATTCAGGGCTTTCACAAGATCGATCCAGACAAATGGGAGTTCGCGAATAAAAGCTTTTTAAGAGGACAAAGACACTTATTGAAGAACATTCAAAGGCGTAAATCGAATCAATCTTCGTCATCTAGTAGTGTATTAGCTAATCAAGAAGTTAACAACATGTTAATCGAAGCCGAAATAGAAAGACTACACAAAGAGAAGACGGAAATGATGCAACAAATAATCGAGTTAAAAACCGGAAACATTGAAACACATCAACATATGGAATCAGTAAACCAAAAACTCGAAGCAGCCGAGGAAAAAACAGAAACAAATGGTCTCATTTTTGGCTCAAGTGTTTGAAAACCCGACGTTTGTGTCATCTATACGTGCAAAAACAGAGGAAACTCTCAGAATTTCGTCTCCAAGGACCACTAGAAAGTTTGTTAAGCATCAACATATTGGTGGGACATCTAGAAGTCTTGAATTCGGTACAAAACGGAGGATTTTGGTTCGAAAGGGAAGAATGTGATGGCGATTGAACCCGAGGGTGCACCCGAGTACTTCTTGGACCCGAATTCGGGTGGGATTGATGACATTGTTGTGAAACAAGAGAATATTTGGAGTGATATTGGAAACTATGAGTTGCCCGAGTTACCACCCGAGTTGGCACCCGAGTTAGCACCCGAGTTACGGAAATCGGGGCCGGAGGTGGTGAGTTAACGGATGATTTGTGGAATTTGGGTACTTCTGGTGGTGAGAATTGGGTGGATGATGATATATGTTTTGATGATATTATTGAAAATCAAGAACAAGATAGTAGTAAGAAAATGGATCCTTAGGGGATTTGATTATTTTGTAATGTTTGCAATTTATTTTGGTATATTGAATGAGTGATAATTCTTTTATTTTGTTGTTGGATTGAACTTTAAGTTGACACAAAATTGGACTATTTTGACGAGCGAGAAGTCGAGAACCATAAAGCTCCTGGCCCATTCTGGGCGTTAGTCCATTCACTCTAATCAAACCACTTTTGAGGCATGTAAATTAACTAAAAAAAGAAAAAAAAAAGTGCCACCTTCACCAATCATCTTTTTGCACACCTTTTTTAATTTATATAATTCGTATATTATTTTAATGTGTGGTAATTATTAAAAAACTTGTGAAATCTAGGAAAAACTGGAAAAAAAAAAAGTGAATGAGAGCTTATGCGTACGTAGCAGTTATTCATAAAAAAAAGCAATTCCTAAAAAGTAAGTGATTTTTTAGCGTTAAAAATTACAATTTTTATATTTTCTCTTGTTGCGACTATCATGGTCCATCTTAAATAAAAAAAGTGATTTTATCCGTTTGGAAAATGAGAGTGATCCTGGTAAAAAAAAAAACATTGCATATGAGTTTAATACCTTTTTTTTTATGAAACAAATAGAAATGATTAGATGATTAAAAAATAACTTAAGAATAAATGTAATCCACATTTAACACTCTCCTTTTTTGAGTTTATGGGCTAAATTCTTAATTGAAACAAAATTATTTTAAATTGAGCAAGAAATGTACCTTTGTAGCCTTTGGGTTACGGGTTTCCTCTAAAAGAGTGTGGAGCTAGTTCATTAACGCCATCTAAAAAGGTTAAAGAGTCCTAGACCATCTGTAGTGGAAACAATCCTCCACACCTTCCACTCCAAATTGAATTCTTTGATTGGCTCCAAAGTAATGAGGAAAAGCACTCAAATTGCACGCCGTGAAAAACAAACGCCCAAAGCAAAAATGCCCCTTCACGCACAAAGGGAAGGTGTTGCTCAGTGTTGTGGGACCTTTTTTGCCCCTTTCACGCCCACTCTATGGTCTAGTGTACGTGGTTTTTTTTAACGGCCAATAAAACACCAATTTTATTAAACCGTCAAAAAAGGGCTAGTAAGAGAGGCTAGCGCTATTTAGTTTTCTATAGAAATCATTTCACGGCGCTACTGTAGCGCTACAGTGGCTTATGTGAGTAGAGCCGATGTTAGTAATTGATATATATACAATTAAAAAGTAAAAACACTCCCAATGTTTGGCCCACCACCTCCACTTGCATACTCGTACAATGTATCCCGTTAACAACGGGAAGCGGGACATTCCTTATCTAAAAACAACCCCCGAAACTTCATATATTCACGATTTTACCCTCCAGAAACATCCCCTCTTCCCTCTTTTTCACAACTGAAACAAACACCATCCATCACCAACAATTAGTTACTTTTATTATTGTTTATTAATCTCACATAATCACTTATTATTATTATTATTATTATTATTATTATTTGCCTCAACAAAATGCTTGCTACACGCTCCAATTACACCTTATTGGAGACATCAGGACTTAAACTAGACTACGATCACAATCTCATGCAGCAGCATCATAATAATCGTCAATCCAGTGGTAGCAGTTATGCTGAGAGTTCGTTTTCAGGTGGCGATCACGGTGGTTATGTTCAGCTAACTGACGGTGGTGATGACGGCGTTAGTGACGGAGTGTCGTTGAAAAGCTGGGCGAAACAGACGGAGGAAGGTTATCAGTTGCAGTTAGCGTTAGCGTTACGCCTTTCGTCCGAAGCTTGTTGTTATGGTTATGGTGATGATCCTAATTTGCTGGAAAGTGTTAATGTTAGGTCATCTCTATGCTCTGCTGATGCTTTGTCACGTAGGTTTTGGGTATGTGGTTGTAATTTATTCTAATTGTTAGTTTATTATTATTATTATTTATTATTATTATTATTATTATTATTATTATTATTATTATATTTGGTGATTAGGACTAGTTTGTTAGATGAGAAGGAATAAGACTGTTTAATGAACGATTTGAGCTCGAGCTTGAAAAACTACTAATTAAATGAGCTGAGCTTGAGCATAGTCGAGATTGTGAATAAGCCTTTCAAGCTACTCGAGATTGACTCGTTAAAACCTCAAATTGAGCCGAGCTTCAAATTAAGATTGTTTAATAAGCGAGCTCGAGCCGAGTTTGAGCATAGTCGAGTTCGTGCTCAACTCAGGTCGGCTCATTTACACCCTAATCACTTAGATTCATCTATTGTGAATGAGCCATTCAATGCTAACATAGAGTAATAAGGTTGTCCTTTAAGAAGGCACGCCTAATGTGAGAGGGCGCTTAGGAAAATGCATCGTGCCTCATGTAGCTCTGGGTATAAGTTAGGGTTCGTGGGAGGTTTTATGTAAAAAAGACGAGATATGCAGTTTCCGGCTGTAAATAATGTTTATTTTATTGTACATAGACATGCACCTCACGTACGTGATACACATGCTTCGTGCCTCTGGTTTTGGGACCAAAATGCGTCGTTTTTTATTAACCAAGGTCAAATGCATACTTTTGAATTATCTAACTTGACATACTCATACTCTTAGGGTTATTATGTATCAGGCAAATGGCTGCTTATCTTACTTTGACAAGGTGCTGGATGGGTTTTACTTTATTCATGGAATGGATCCATATGTATGGAATGTATGCAGTAATCCACAAGAAAGTGGACAAATTCCATCTCTCGAATCATTAAAATCACTTAATTCTGAGATTGAATCTGCATTAGGAGTTACCGTGATTGACCAACATACTGATCCTAACCTCAGGGAACTTCAGAACCAGATTCATAGCATTTCCAGTAATACTGTCACCAGACTCACCACAGCGAGGTTGTCAACCAACTTGCAAGACTTGTCTGCAATCGAATGGGGTGAGAATTAAGCTCATCATATAATAACTCAAAACATTGGATTTGGGTTAAACTACCAAATCATGAGTTTTTAAGTAAAATCAGAGCATGAAACTTGATGCGTGTGTTCATTTAAATTAATAAATATTGAAACTACCCAAACAATTTTTGAGTATGTTTTCATCTTTTGTACCATCTTATACAAAAGTTAGCATCTTATGTATTATCTTACAAATTAACTTTGTTATGTTCACTAGAGGTGCTGCTTTAAATGGAGAAAGCGAATTGGTTCCATTGTGGAAAAAGTGCAGTGATGAACTTAAGAAGCGTCTAGAATCAGTAACACTTCCCATTGGTAGCCTCTCTGTTGGCCTTTGCAGGCACCGGGCTATATTATTTAAAGTATGTTATACATATGTTTGTTTTTATTATTCTTTAATATTTTTATTAATATTTTCCAACATTTTACATACCTTTTATTATGTATTACATAGGTCTTAGCTGACACCATCGGTTTACCATGTCGAATAGCCAAAGGTTGCAAATATTGTAAAAGAGATGAGGCATCGTCTTGTCTAGTTCGTTTTGACAACAATAAGTAAGCTTTATTGCTTGTTCAGTTCAATTTCCAAATGTCACCACAAACTTTGTGTATGTACAGATTTTGTGTTTCTTATGGCTAGATTGAAGTCCAATTTTCATTGCAGGGAGCTCCTTGTTGATTTAATTGGAAACCCTGGTTGCCTCCATGAACCTGACTCTTTAATCAACGGTCCATGTTCAATCTCAATATTTTCCCCACTGCATTTTCCACATTTGAAAAATATCAACTCCACAGTTAGTTTTGAGTCACTTGCCAAACGGTACTTTCGGGACTCATTAAATCTGGTGTTTCAAGATCCATTTACTAGTAAGTTTATTTGCAAATGTTCTCACTTATATACTTACCTTGTCCTTTATGTTGTTGCCTATAACTACATGTTTCCTTGTATGTTTGTATAATATACTGTTTAAGCATTAATGGTATTCTGGCTCTGTTCTCTATTAGTTTATCTTTAACCTTGAATGTTAAAGAAACAACTTTTAATTTTCAAAATAACAAGAATATTTACTTTTTGGGGAAAATTAATTACCACACCAAAAGGTAAAATAGAACAGATGCAAAACGAATCCGTGTTATAGTTGTGGAAACGTAATAGACATAGTGATTGTAATTTCAGAAAACAAATATATCAAGTGTGCCTCTAAATTCAAAGTCAAAATATGACAAATAATAAAGAACAGGCCAACATTATACCAAGTGTGCCTCTAAATTCTAAGAGTAATATTGTATGATTTTAAAACTTTTGCCCTTCTGTAGCATTATACTAAGTTGTGTTATTACTTAAAATTATAGCATCATATGAAGGTGCCCCTTTACAACACATGCCAGAATTCAGACATAGAGATGACCAATCATATGTTAATTTATCTGATCCAAGGATGGAGATAGTGCCAGATAGGACTACCATTGACATTGATGTTTTTGATATTCCATGGACTGATATGGTTTTGAAAGATAAAATTGGAGAAGGTGAGCTCTTTTCTCTGATCTGGATGGGCAAATGGTGGTTCAAATGGGTAAATTTGTTTGTACATATTGAAACATGTCGGGTTGACCTAGAACTCTGTTAGTCCACTTTTTTACAAATCTTAAGTTTGTGAAATATAATTACAAAGTTTATATTAAAACACTAATAATTCAGTTTTATTTTTTTAACAAATTGATTCTGGAGGTTGCAACAATATCATACTTTTGGCGAGTTTTACCTGTTTCACCCATTTGACCCATTTCCGTTTAAGCTAATTTTTCAATTATACCCAGTTGACTCATTAGAGATAAAACATAATCCAAATTGACCAATAAATCAGAAGTAAATGGGGCAAGTTGACCCGTTATTCAGACAGTCACTTGTGAATTTTCAGGTTCTTTTGGTAATGTTTATCGTGCGGATTGGAATGGAGAAGTAAGTACTACGTAGTAGCACACTCTTTTTTTACTATGTTTTTCTATTGGATTTTCTTATGTAAAATGTGCATTTTTTTTCTTTAATTATTTTGTTTATTGTTAAATATAAGATCTCTTGAGGTCTCCTAACTTTGAGTCATGTTAATTACTCACAGGATGTTGCTGTGAAGACACTTTCTTTGGAACAAGACTTACGTCCCGAGAAATTCAACGAATTCTGGCGTGAGGCAAGGATTTTCTTATTATTATTAATATATTGTTAAAATGATGTATATACTATATAGTGATTGTTGCTTTGTTCTGCCATTTTTAGGTTGCAATAATGAGACGCTTGCAGCATCCAAATATTGTTCTTTTTATGGGAGTTGTCACCCAGCCCCCGAATCTTTCAATAGTCACTGAATATTTACCAAGGTTGGCTTCACTATTACGTAGAGGTGGCAAGATAGACGGGTTGGGCTGATTGGGTATGGGTTGATTTGCAAACACTTATTTTGTCCATTTTCTTAATTTATTATAAACCATTAAGGGCCAATGTCATAGAAACAAAAAACACTTAGATTGGAGACCAGTGATACTTGTAATGTCACCAGTTCGTAATTTTACTTTTCTCAAATGGGTTAATTTGGTAATCATCACCACATGACCGGTTGCTTGCTTATGTGTCATTTTTTTTTCTGATGAAAAGGTTGTTTATGTGTCAATTACCAAACTAGTACAATTAAAAAAGGTATTACCAAACAAGCCGATTTTAAAGAAAACATAATTACCAAACTAACCCATTTAAATAAAGTATAATTATCAAACTCGCTTTGGGTATACTGGTTGCCTGTCCACACCAAGTTATCAAACTAGCTGATTTTGGAAAAGTATAATTTCACATCCGGACATTGTTGTGTGTAACATTCATGGAGCAGAGGTTCAAGTTTTGCTATTCTATGACATTAGACCAACTATTAGCGCATTAATATTGATAAAAAAAATATTGTTACAGTAATAAAAATCTTAATCTTTGAGCAAAAGCAATTTATGAAATTATATGGTATTAAAAATAGACTTTGGAAGGCTGTCAAACTGTTGGATATATTAACCCATTCCATTTTTTTTAATCTTTTTTTTACCCTTCTGAAAGCAAATCTAAATCAACCCGTTCACAAGCATATGAGTTGAAATTACTACCTCTACATTACACAATCAGCGAAGAGATTCGAAATTTAATATGTATGATGGCCTAACATTTTTATAATTGATTTGAATTTTAGAGGTAGTCTGTTTAAGCTTTTGCACAAACCTGGTCCAAAAAGGAACCTGGACGAGCGGCAACGGCTGAAGATGGCTTTTGATGTGGTAATAATGTTAACTAAGGGTACTACTACTATTACTGATAATAATAATGGTAATGATGATGATCGTATTATCCTTATGGTGCACATATAGCCAAAGGAAGTAAAGTAGTCTCATGTTTAAGCATTTTGTATTTAATATAATGACCTGCTTTTTAATTTTTCTACAGGCAAAAGGAATGAACTATCTTCATAAACGCAATCCTCCCATTGTTCACCGGGATTTGAAATCTCCCAATCTTTTAGTTGACCAAAATTATATCGTGAAGGTCAAAATGAGGCTTTTTCCCCTATTATTTATTTTTGTTGGGTTTGTATTCATGCATTTTGGAGTTCTAATGATGTTGCATAATATATGTCGATCGTCTAATATATATAAACTGTATTGTATTGACTAAATAATGCCGGTCACATAATATATAGTACATGTTTAATATGTAATGGATTATTGATTATATTTTATACGCATGTTGTTTTTTATTTATTGTTCAGGTAGCTGATTTTGGCCTATCGCGTTTAAAAGCAAATACATATTTGTCATCCAAATCAGGAGCAGGAACTGTGAGTTCTTTTTACTCGACTATTAATTCATTCTAAGTTATGTTCATATAATTATGTTTGCTTATCATAATAATAATAACAGCCCCAGTGGATGGCACCCGAAGTCCTATCAAATGAACCATCAAATGAGAAATCAGATGTTTATAGCTTTGGTGTTATTTTGTGGGAGCTTGTTACTTTGCAGATGCCTTGGAGTAATCTAACTGCTGGTCAGGTCTGCCATTGATAATTTACTTAGATATGGGTGTAAACAAGCCGAGCCCAAGCTCACCTAAGCTCGAGCTTAGCTCGTGAGTAGTTTTTCAAGCTCGAGGTCGGCTCGTTTAATATACATTGATTATTTTGTTTATCCATATTTTTAATTACAACTTTCGTATATAACATAACATTTGTTTTTTAATTATTTTAATCATAATTCTATATATAATATTATATATTATATAAATAGTTATTTAATTGTGAAATAAAGATTATATAAATAATAGGCTCGTTTAATCTCACGAGCCTAGTGAAGCTCAAACTCGAGCTTGTGTAAGCTCGACTTGATTTGAGCTAAGCAAGTTGTTATCGAGTGGCTTGCCTCATTTAACACCCCTAGTCTTTAGGAGAAAAAAACAGAAAATCAACATTTTTATGCATTTTGTTTTTGTTTCTTATTGTAGGTTGTGACGCAGTAGTCTGTTACCACGAAAGGCCAGGAATCCCTCACTATGTAAATCGCCAAGTGGCAACCTTGATCGAAGCCTGTTGGGCACAGTGAGTTTGATTACATATTCATTTATTGTGGATTTCTTATATATTTTTAAGCAGAATGAATGGTCAAATGGGTTGAAACAACTTGACTAAAAATGAATTGGTCAATTGGTTTGAAAGAGTATTTTACTATTTTAGGACTGAAACCTCTTATCAATTGGTTTGCAGTGACCATCAATGCGGCCTTCTTTTTTCAGTATCATGAAATCTTTGGAACCATTTAAAGACTCATGATGGTATGCAGAATGCTTTGGTGTCAACTGTGCAGCGTCCAGATATATGGATTCTTAATAATTTGAAGCTTTAGAGTGTTAGTTTGATAATATAGTTTTCTTAATTGTGTTTAAAGCATTAGTTATTTGTGAAATTAATAACAGAAAACATTGTAACTGAATATATGAACTGTGTAAATACCCTTGTACGTTCAAGCAAACAAGGAAGTATATCAGTTCGTTAACTTAAGAGCACATGAAGTTGACTCGTTTTTAAGCTTTATTTCTAAAGCTCAAGTTTGGCATGTTTACTTTTTAATTATTTTTATGTATATAATTGTATTTCATAAATATTTATATTATAATTGTTCATACAACACGATTGATATTATTTAGTTTGACGTGTTCATAGGGATGTTTCTTAGATTGTTTACTCCGATTTTGGTTTTTCGGGTCAGGTTCTTTGGGTTTTTAGATAGTATTTATTAAATCAAAAACCGAT
This sequence comes from Ambrosia x helenae, assembly GCA_030844895.1. Lineage (NCBI taxonomy): Eukaryota > Viridiplantae > Streptophyta > Magnoliopsida > Asterales > Asteraceae > Ambrosia > Ambrosia x helenae. The sequence continues at coordinate 23,034 of JAUTDX010004260.1, read as the reverse complement.
CTAACTAAAATTCAGCTTAATTGATTTTGGAGCATTCTCAGGTTTAACTGACAATCGGGTTGGGCTACTGGATTAGTTTTGGGTTGCCAAGAGTTGTTCTAAGAATGTGCAAATCACATTGATCATTCTTTGGATTCAAGAAAGCTTGTTTACATATTGCTTTGACCATATTTTTTGTTTAACACTGTGTTCCCGAGTTTCATTAAAGGAAAGAAGAGAAAGGGGAGGGAATTAGAAAAGAATGGAAAGGGAAATAAAATATCTTGTGTTCCCGAGTTTAATGGAGAGGAAAGGAAAAGAAAGAAAATTAAACATTTTGTGTGTTCCCGAGTTGAGAGGAAAAGAAAGGAAAATTACATTTTTACTATTATACCCCTTAGGAAAATTAAATATCTACACTAAGATATCAACCCCTGCGCAAGAAGAAAAATACTTTGTATGAATGAGTTTTCCAAAAATAAAGTCATACGCAAGTATTCATATCCAAATGGTTTACATGACATTAAAGCAAAAGAGTTAATAATGTGAATCCACTTCGTGTAAATGGGAGCCACAATCATTTTTCATTATTTACATACTGTTAAGAGGTGGCAACAATGGTCAGGAAGGTTACATACACCCTTTAAAAAGTGAATTACAAGACACGATAAGGATATTACAGCAATATATGAACACCAGACACACCAAAGAGCTCAATTGTCATATGATATACGAAACCAAACGCTCTAAACCTCATTGCGACGATGAAGAAGCAGCGAAACTGCAGCAAAACTGCAGCAGAATCTTTGGTGTGACTCATTGATTATTATCAGGAAAATGGTGAAGGAGTAATTAGCACAACAGTCCAAAGCACCTCAAATTATTACGAATGGTGCAAGTGTTGTTGACGACAATCCAATAGAAGTTAATGTATCACCTGCTACCATGCCTACTTTTAATAATGATAATATTATTGGAAGTCAAAACAGTGACCTGATTGTCCATGAGCATGTAGAGGAAATGGAGACACAATCTTTAGTTACTAGCAAGGAAAAGATAGAACAAAATCAGGCAGTCGTTCATGATGGTGGACCCGTGACCTTCTCAGGAAATCCGCCCAATGAGCGGCCCATTGCATCACCTCAATTATCATATGTTCACCAATCAGGATTTGTACACACAGTTGGGCTTTGTACACATGATAATCACTGGGTCAGAGAAGATGATTTATTTCCGTATCCAATTTTGCGACCTATTTATTTCCAGTTCACGACGACGAAGAAGCAGCAAAACTGCAGCAGAATCTCCAGCACTCTGCCTCGCTTTCTGCAGTTCACTCTCCACATCACACGAACCGCCATTCTGCAGCGAAACTGCAGCAGAATTCTGCAGCGAATCTGCAGCGAAACTGCAGCGAATCTGCACCGATCAGCAGCTGAAAAAGAAGGTTTAACCCAGTCCCAAACCCATTCCCGAACCCCATCAGAAGACTGAACCTTGTCCGCGACCATGCTTTGTTTGTCTTTCGCTAACCGGTACAGATTCGGAAATAAAGAACGGAAAGAATCATCCGCCGCCCACATGTCCGTACAGAAACAAGTACTCGAACCACATCTTAATTCTATTCAAACAAGTAGATATGAATGAACATTACAGATAATTAATTGTATTTATTTTAGTAGCTAGGCATACTATTCAATCGGTTATAAGGGCAAACACATTAATTGTATATACTGATCGACTAATTATTCAACATAGAAGAGAATTGGTAAAAGCATATATATACTGATCGACTAATTATTCTGTTAAGCTACAAACAAATCATGAATCACTAAACTCAGTATAAATTGTGTTATCTAAACCTGAATATCGATGATCAATGATGTAAATTAGTATTCAACAACTCAAAACTAAGAACACAAAATCTATTCAAACAACAAACAAAATTAATCAGTTTCTTTTTTTTAAACCAGCCCAAAATCTATTCAAACAGAAAAACTAAGAACAAACCTGAAGATCGATCGATGATGGATGTAACATGATATGTGGTGGTGTAGTGCGACGGTGAACGGTGGTGATATGGTGGATAGTGGTCGCCGGAGACGACAGAGAACTAGAGGGAAGAAGACATAGAAAAATAGCTCAACAACCGGATAACTGATTCTCATTCATCAACCTATTATTTATACAGAGCTATTACAACGATTATAACGACTAACGGCTACAACTACTTTTCCCGCCCAATTCTTAACTATCGAATTACAACCAAGACCCTTCTATTTATTCTTTATTACACTAAGACCCCTGTATTACAATTACTAATTTGCCCCTCATATAATTCCACATATCAATACCCACCCCTTTTAAGCAATTTTGACCTCAAAATTAAAGTCAAAATCAGGAAATCTCAGCTGCATTTCTTCCAGATCTTCCCATGAAGATTCAGTAACAGGTAACCCATTCCACTTGATTAAAACTTGAGCTCCCATTCGATTCCTCTTCCTTACGATTCTTTTATCAATTACAGCAGCAGGAACAAACTTGAATCTGGGTTGTGCAGGAAGTGGAATAACAGTAGTGTGAGAGCCTCGAGCTGGTTTGAGGAGGGAAACATGGAAAGTTGGGTGGATCTGTGCTTCGTCAGGTAAGTCTAACCGATAGGCAACCTTCCCTATCCTCTCTGTTATCATAAAAGGCCCATAGAACTTAGGACTGAGTTTGGAATACTTGTGTTGCCTGAGTGAGGATTGTACATGAGGTTGTAGTTTCAAAAATACCCAATCACCCACTTGAAACTCTCTGTCAGTCCGGTGCTTATCAGCCATCTGCTTCATACGATTCTGTGCTTGAATTAATGACTGCTTTAGGGTTCGAATTGTTTCTTCTCTGTCACAGAACAATTTATCAATGGCTTCATTAGGACTGTCTTTAGGCACATAGGGAATAAGCAATGGAGGAGGAAATCCATAGATAGCCTGAAAAGGAGTCATTTTTAATGAAGAGTGGTAGTTGGTGTTATACCACCACTCAGCCAAAGGTAGCCATTTAAGCCAGTTGGTTTGAGTACCAACTGACATGCTCCTCAGATAGGACTCTATACACCTATTAACCACTTCAGTCTGCCCATCCGACTGTGGATGGTATGCAGTGGACATGGCCAGTTGAACACCATGTAGGTTAGTAAATTCCTTCCAAAAGGTACTTAGAAAAATTGGGTCCCTGTCAGAAACAATGGTCTGGGGCCAACCATGGAGTTTAAAGATGTTGTCAAGAAACACTTGAGCCACTGTCTCAGCAGAATAGGGATGACTTAAAGGAATAAAGTGCCCATACTTAGTTAGTCTATCAATGACCACTAAAATGCTGTCTTTACCCTTTACCTTAGGAAACCCTCCAATAAAATCCATTGAGATGTCTGAAAAAACATAATTGGGTACTGGTAAAGGCTGCAGAAGACCTGGATAAGCCACATTCTCTACTTTAGTTCTTTGACAGACATCACATTGCCTGATGTGTTGCCTGACCTGTTTATGCAGACCCTTCCACTTGAACATACTTTGGATCCTTTGAATAGTAGCATGTAGGCCAGAATGACCCCCCAATGCACTGTCATGACATAGTCTAATAATTTCTTTTTGAACTGGTTCAACATTTCCAACCACTAACTTGCCCTTCTTTGTCAAAAGAGACCCATCCCATTTATAATTAGGAAAACTCTCCCCATCCAACATCTTTTGTAACTTCTGATGAATAACAGGATCAAGTTGCCATGTGTCTTTGATCTTAGATAACAAGGTGTTATCTAATGTAGACAAACTCAAAGCAAAAAGAGTAGGACCCTGAACTCTTGAAAGGGCATCTGCTACCTTGTTCTCCACACCCTGCTTATAACTAATCTCATAATCAAATCCCATGAGTTTAGAAAGCCATACATGTTGTAAGGGTGTAGTCAACTTTTGATCCATAAGGTGCTTAAGACTTTTTTGATCTGTTTTGATTATAAAATGCCCAGAACTTAGGTAATGCTGCCAATGTTTAACAGCAAAAATGATGGCCAATAACTCCTTCTCATAGACTGAATACACCTGTTGTCTAGGGGAGAGAGCCTTACTAATGAATGCCAATGGATGGCCTTCTTGCATTAGTACTGCCCCTATGCCCATAGAAGATGCATCTGTTTCTAGAATAAAAGGTTTAGAGAAATCTGGTAGGGCTAACACAGGAGGGGAGCACAGGGCTTTTTTAAGTTGAATGAAGGCTTCAGTAGCTGAATCAGTCCAGATAAAATTGTCTTTTTTCAACAGATTGGTTAAAGGTTTGGCCAGAATACCATAGGATTTAATGAATCTTCTGTAGTAACCAGAAAGACCCAAAAACCCCCTTAACTGTTTAATGTTGACTGGAACAGGCCACTCTTGAATTGCACTTATCTTTTTAGGATCAGTAGCTACTCCTTCCCCAGAAATGATATGACCTAAGTACTCCACAGACTTGCCAGCAAAAGAACACTTAGACAGTTTAGCATACAGTTGCTGAGACCTCAGTATTGCCAGGACTTGTTTTAAATGAATAAGGTGCTGATCTAAGGAAGTACTGTAAACTAAGATATCATCAAAGAATACAAGCACTGATTTCCTTAATAGTGGTTTGAAGGTATGGTTCATAAGGGATTGAAAGGTAGCAGGGGCATTAGTTAGACCAAATGGCATAACTAGGAATTCAAAATGACCTTCATGTGTTCTAAAAGCAGTTTTATGAATGTCATTAGGGTTCATACGAATCTGGTGGTAACCTGACCTGAGATCTAGTTTAGAAAACACAGTAGCACCCCCTAACTCATCAAGTAACTCTTCTATCAGGGGTATAGGAAAACTATTTTTGATTGTGGCATCATTTAGTTTCCTATAGTCAATACACATCCTCCATGTGCCATCTTTTTTCTTGACTAACACCACAGGTGCTGCAAAAGGGCTAGAACTACCCCTCACAACCCCAGTGTCCAACAATTCTTTAGTCATCTTCTCAATAACATCTTTCTGGGCCATTTGATATCTGTATGGTTTTTGACTGATGACAGTTGTTTCATCTTTAAGAATGATCTTATGGTCATAGGCTCTAACAGGAGGTAGTGTAGTAGGAGTCTTAAAAACATCTTCAAATTCTTTGAGTAAAGGTTCTATCATAGGCTGATTCTCCACTTGAGAAATCACTGCACTATGCTGAAACTTGTCACCCTCCTCAGTTGTCAAACTAAATAATTGGCCATGCACCAATTGTTCAGAATTAGTCAACAGATGATTCATCATCTCTAAAGAACACAATGACAACTTATTGGTGTGACTGCCCTTTAATTGATACACCTTATCCCCACCTTAAACTGCATGGTCAGGTCCTTAAAGTTCCATACAATATCTCCTAAGGGTAATAGCCACTGAACCCCTAGAACTATATCATATGTTGCTAAAGGAATAACAAACATGTCAGCTTTAAACCATAACCCCTGCATTTGCCATTCAAAGTTTTTAACCACTTTATTACAAACTAGTGGAACCCCATTGGCCACCCCCACTTTCATTGCCCCAACCTCTTGTAAAGGACAGTTCAATTTATAAGCCAATTTTTCATCCATAAAATTGTGTGTTGACCCAGAGTCAGACAAAATTTGTAAAGTTTTAGTTCCAATATTACCTACTACTTGCATAGTAGAGAAAGAAGGCACTCCTGTCAGGGCATGGATTGAAATTAAAGGATCAGCCATGGTTGTGTCAATCACAGCTTCAGCTTCTTGTTCTTGATCCACAATTGCATTATCTTCATCAAACCCTTCAATCTCCAAGACAAACAGCTGCTTATTAGGGCATTTATGGGTTGAAGAAAACTTATCATTACACCAAAAACACTCTCCTTTCATTCTTTTGGCCTCCATTTCCTTGGTTGACAGGTTTAATTTGGTTCTTGGATTAAGTCTTTGTGAATTTGGAGGTGTAGGTAGTAAGGGTAAATGTGTAGTGTTGACTGGTGGTTTAAAGGAAGAAATAGGTTTTGGATTAGGAATATTGGTTGAATAGGATCTACCAGATTGATTAAACTGGTATTTAGATTTAGTGGAAATGGTTTTATTAGCAGCATCTTGTTTCTTGGCCATTTTATAGGCTTCTTTCATGTTCTTGGGTTCAAACATTCTAACTGGTCCAGCCAGTTCAGGTTTAAGACCACTTAAGAATATACTAACTGCATATTCTTCACAGATAGTAACCCTTAAAAGATTTTCATCAAATCTATCACAATAGTCCTCTAAATCATCAGTCTGAACAGTAGCAGTCAAGATTCCCATTGCATCATTGAATAATGCAGTAGAAAATCTATCAACAATACTGCTAGAATACTCAGACCAAGTGACCTCATTGATTGGCTTAGTCAACTGTTTAACAAAGGCAGAATGCCATTTCATAGCCTTTCCTTCTAGATTAATTGCTGCATACCTCACCTTGAAATTATCAGGAGTTTCATCCACATCAAAGAAATGTTCGCACTTACAGATCCAATCTTCCACCTCAGTTCCATTGAACTTAGGAAACTCAATTTTCCCCAATCTGAACAGCCTATCAACTCTTGCATGGTTGTTCAAATCATGATGATTGTGGGAATTATCAGAAGAACCACTCGAATTAGGTTGAGTGTTAACAACCTTGTCAAGAATCTGACGGATATCAAGGAAAGATTGTTCAGCTTTCTCAACGAAAGCATCAAATTTCAACAAAGATGTTGCATGATCTTTAATAGTTTTTTCAAGTTCTGATTGACTACGAGTATTTGTCATGATTTATTTGTGAAATTATTATTATTATTATGAAGAATTGAAATGAATTGGATTTTTATGGTGATACTATTATTATCAGTATGTTGCAAGAAAACAGAGATGAAGAAGGATTAAGAAGAATTGGAATGGAATGATCAACAATAATCAATCCAACGCTTGAAATGAAACAAAGAACGACAATGGAAGAAGATTGGTGGTGGTGATTTACAGGTAAGAGCCAGGAAGAAGCTCTGATACCAATGATATGTGGTGGTGTAGTGCGACGGTGAACGGTGGTGATATGGTGGATAGTGGTCGCCGGAGACGACAGAGAACTAGAGGGAAGAAGACATAGAAAAATAGCTCAACAACCGGATAACTGATTCTCATTCATCAACCTATTATTTATACAGAGCTATTACAACGATTATAACGACTAACGGCTACAACTACTTTTCCCGCCCAATTCTTAACTATCGAATTACAACCAAGACCCTTCTATTTATTCTTTATTACACTAAGACCCCTGTATTACAATTACTAATTTGCCCCTCATATAATTCCACATATCATAACAGCTTAACATAGAGATGATGGATTGAGGGCTGAATATATGGAGGGGTGTGGGAGATTAAAATGGCGGGTTGTTGGTGGAGATATACCGCCAATTTTTTTATAAGGGCAAATCTGGAATGAAACTAAGAACGTGACATTCTTTCTTCCTTTCTCTCATAATCTTTCCAATATGGAGAGATTGAGAATTACACTACAAATCTCCTCCCTTCTCTTCTCCCCTCTTCTCTTCTCTTCATAAAAAAAACTCTGGAACACCAAATTTCTTTATTTCCTTCCAAATCCTTTCCTTTCTTTCCATTAATTAATCTCTGGAACACAGTGTAAGACTTCGACTAAAGTGATTACAAAATGCTTAATGCTTTGAACAAATAAAGTGATTACAGAATACTTGTAGTATGTTTTTGAATTGTACCTACAAAAACAACTTCTTATTAATTTACCACATTTTAAGTTCCTGATTTAGATATGGATGGTTTTATGGATAAGGACACCGCCCTCAAGAAACCTCAAAAAACCTTGGCGAATGCATTTACCGTAAAACCTTTCAGACTATGGAGGTGAAGCTCGGGTGCAAAAGGTGGCACAAAGTAACCCTCTGTCAGCAAATGACCAAGATTTATTTTTAAAAGAGTAAGGGCCTGTTTGGTAGCCTCTTAATGAGGCTCTGAACCATTCAGCTCTGAATGGTTCAACATTCAGACTGTTTGTTTCAACCTAAAAAAGGCTCTGAATGGAATGGTTAAGAGCTGAATCATTCAGACTTAGTGCATAACTGAACCATTCAACACTTAATCATTCAGATCTCTTAACCATCCAGACCTCTTAATGATTCGGCACTTAATCAACCAAACAGCCCTAATTCTTCCTATTTATTGTGGGGGAGATTAATTCTTTATTTTTTTAGGGTTAACTGCAATTTGAGTCCCTGTGGTTTACTGGAGCTAGCACCTTGCAACCAGTTTTTAAAAATCTCGCAGCCTGAGCCACTATCCTTCTATTTTCTTGCACTTTGAGCCCAAGTTTTAACTTTCCATCCAACTTAACGTTAGATGCAAGGGCACATATGTAATTTCCATCCCATCAACCTTAATCCTTTTATCATAATACGTCTGATTAAAAAACCCTAACCACGAAAATACAACAGCAGCAGTGGAACAGTAATCTTTCATAATACGTTCTGATTATCAATCGTTTTACTTTTAATGGAGTCGCAATTGTTAAGGATTCGTAAGGATGGTGATGCTTTCAACCCAAACGCCATTTACAGTAAGTTTATCAATCGTTTTACTATATATTGCTGAATGATTTGATTCAAAACAATCGCTTTTATTTAGTTAAATGTATATGATTTTGTTGACAGGTGACATAGAGAATCGGTTTACCCTAAAAAATTTTCATGGTGGAGAGTTTTCTGACTATCCGGGTAGAGAATACATCAATGGTAAGTCAAATTACATTGATTTTGTTGATGTTGATGATGTTGGAATCAATAAACTGGAAGAAATACTCAAGGGAATTGGATATGCAGTTGACATGGTTTATTATTTTCATTATAAGGAACCTTATGTTTCTTTGGATTTTGGTCTTAAGTCTTTGGTTACCGAGACAGATTTTGAAAGCATGTTGCATAATGTTCGAAAGGGATATAAGGTTATTGAGATATATGTAGAACATTGGCACTCACGGGTCTTTATGAATTCAATGTATATAGATGGGATAGAAGCGATTGATCCTACTTATGAGGTGGATCAAGACAATGTTATGGTTGAACCCGTAGTGGACGTGGTGGATGAAGAGAATGTTGTTGTAGAACCCGTGGTGGACATGAGTAATTTTAGGGCCAATATAGATTCTGTAGTTGAAGAAGAAGATGAGTCTAGTGATAATGATGATGCTTTTAAGGAAGGTCTCACAGTTGATGATGAAAACTATGATAGTAATGATGATGAGGAAACCGTTTTAAGAAAGGTCACAAAGAGGATGAACAGGGTTAGAAAACACAAAAAATTTGATGAATACAATCCATTCGAGGTTGGTCAACTTATTGAAGATAAGAAAAAAGCTGAATGAAATGGTTAAAAAGTATGCACTTAAGTCAAGGAGGCAAGTTTATGTTTTGAAAAATGAAAAGAAAAGGTATAAGGTTATATGTTTGGGTATTAACCCAAAGTTGACTAGTGAGGGGGTAGGGTCTTCAACTAATGGACAAAGTGCACAACCCAAGAAAGTTGATAAAAGGCACACTAAACCCACTTGTCCTTGGGCAGTCCATATCTCAAGACATCTCCCACAGATCAATGGTGTGTGAAAACCATCCATAATACACATGAATGCATCCAAACTAGAGATGTCGGTTTGTACACCATGAGCACCATAGCCAAAGAAATTCAGCCACTTGTTGCAAGCAATCCAGAAATACGCTTGCCTTCTATTCAGGACCAGCTTACAAAAAAACATCAGGTGCATGTGTCACTTCACAAAGTTTTTAGAGCTAAGCAGATTGCTATTAAGAAAATCTTTGGTGACTATAGAGAGCAATACACTTTACTTAGAAGTTACTGTGAAGAATTGTTAAGAGAAAACCCAAGGAGCACTATCAAGATTGATGTAGAGCAATTCACTAACCCTAATTTACCTACCAGGCAATTTAAAAGAATTTATATATGTTTTGATGCTATGAAGAGGGGCTTTAAGATGTGTGGAAGAGATTTTCTAGGGTTGGATGGTTGTTTTATGAAAGGTCCATATCCAGGACAGATCCTGACTGCAGTTGGTGTTGATGGTAACAATGGTATTTATCCTCTTGCATTTTCTCTAGTTGAAGCCGAAACTCTTCAATCATGGTCATGGTTCTTACAAAATCTTAGAGATGATCTTGATTGTGATTTCAACTCTAATTTCACCTTTATTAGTGACAGGCAGAAGGTACTAGCAAGGGTATTCCCTAATGCGGAACACAGGTATTGTCTTAGGCACATACTTGAGAACATGAAGAAACAATGGCGAGGAGACTTGTATAAAAACCTGGTGTGGAGAGCAGCTACTGTCACAAGCATACCGTACTTTAATAATGCCATGGAGGACATTAAGAAAGAAGATGTTAAATTGTTTTGAGTGGCTACAACAAATCCCATATAGCAGTTGGGCTAAAGCCCATTTTACAGGTAGGGCGAAGTGTGATATGGTATTGAATAACATTTGCGAGGTGTTTAACAGCCAATTAGTGGGAGCAAGAGACAAGCCTATTATAACATGCTTAGAGTACATCAGGGAGTATATGACCAAGAGGATAAATATTGTTAGGAAAGTTCAAGCAAAAGCTACAGGCCCACTAACACCAAATGCTACAGAAAGGTTTGAAGCGATAAAGGCAGAAGCTTCACAACTGAATGTTCTAATGGTGAATGCAGACAAATACCAGGTAAAATCTTAACAACTATTTAGGTGACTAGCAAAAGATACTTATGTTTCTAACTATCTTAATAGGTGACTAGTTCAAGGTCTCAATGCGTGGTGAATGTGAAGGAGAAAACATGCTCATGCAGAAAGTGGGAATTGACTGGGATGCCCTGCAAGCATGCAGTAGCTGCCATTTGGGACATGACCAATAATGGCATAAGGGCTGGGATCCCTGAAAATTGGGTGTCTGAAGTGTATTGGTTAGATACCTGGAAGAAAGTGTACATGAATGTTATTGAACCAATCACTGGACCTGATTATTGGACCCCCTCAAAATGCCCAACAAAGCTCATACCACCTAAACATCACAAGCAGGTTAGGATTGCATCTCTTGAGACTTTTGTTATGCATATGTTATGTTAGTCTTATGCGTTGTGTATGGATATTGTACAGATTGGAAGACCCAAAAAGTTGAGGAAAAGGTCAATTGAAGAGGTCCAAGAAGCATTCTCATCTAAGGGAAAAATGACAAGAAAGGGGAACACAACTACATGTGGCAAGTGTGGGAATAAGGGTCACAATTCAAGGAGTTGCAAGGGTCAAGGTGGGAGTGGAAAAACAAAAGGAAAAAGACAAAGACAATTTCAAGAAACACAAGATGCAACTCAAAGTGCTCCAGGACCAAGCCAAAATGCAACTCAGTGAATCGCTTTTTGAGTTTTTTTAGAATCGCTTGTTTGACTTTTTTTTGAGAATCGCTTGTTTGACTTTTTGTTGAGAATCACTTGTTTGACATTTTGTGGAGAATCGCCTGTTTGACTTTTTTGAGAATCGCCTGTTTGACTTTTTTTGAGAATCGCCTGTTTGACTTTTTTTGAGAATCGCTTGTTTGACTTTTTTTTTAGAATCGCTTGTTTGACATTTGTTTCAAAATGGCATGTTTGACATTTGTTTCAAAATGGCATGTTTGACTTTTGTTTCAAAATGGCATGTTTGACTTTTTATGGGTCAAATAATATGCATCGCATATAATATGGGTATTGTATAATGGAATGTTGGCAATAATCTCCGCATCAAACATACGTTAAATATATTATACATATTTGTTACATGTAAATAATAGTTATATCCTAAGTTAGGAATTGTAAATAAGTCACACCGCTTCATGTGGTGGTTATTGGCAGTTGTGGTAGTTTGAAGGGTTGCGTCTATTAGAGACACACCCATTAGCCAAGTATAAATAGGCTTGTACCCCTCATTTGTAAAGATGTATGAAACTATTATTTGTTTATGGAACAAGTAGTTTCCCTCTCAATCATTCCCTAAAACGATCCTGAGATCTCACATTTGGCATCAGAGCATAGGTTAATCAGATTGTTCCATTTATCACGAAGAAGAAGATCAGAAGTTCGATCCTCTGTTTTACTGCAGAAAACAGAGACCGACACAGAATCGGTTTTAAACATCAGAACAAGAATCAAAGGCCAACCAGGAGTATTATAGGATCAATACACAAGCGATTAACCGTTTAAAGAAGAAGAAACAGAACCGAAAAAAATTCCGGCGAAACCAGAAAACTCCGGCGAGACACCGGATTTCACAGAAGAGATCGAAACAAACGATTAAACGGTTATTTATCATCCTGCCCTTTATTTATAATCATAATCGAATACAAAACCTTGATTCAAGCGAAGAAAACGAATCAAAGTGTCATCCCCTTTTTTTTTGTTCGTTCTGTACAAAGTTTTTTTTCCCGCCAAAAACATCTTTATCAAACAGAACCAAAATTTTTCGAATCAAAATCAGTTTTTTGAACGTTTTTTATTTGAAATCAGACTCGGTATTACGAAAAAAACATTTAGAATCATCAAGGATTAAGATTTTTTTTTCGATTCGAACAAGAACCGAAATCAAAACTTTTTTTCGTATTTCGATCGTTTGTTCTTATGATAAGAATTCAAACGTTTTTTTGGAACACAAAGTGTGATTGCTTTGTTCCATTAGATTTTATAAAACACAAAAGGGAAGTGTTTCGATTGTTGTGGGCAGAAGGTTTAATAAGAAACAAAAGGAAGAAGTTGACTTTATAAAGTCAAACAAAAAAATTAGTATTATATTGAGGGTTTATATTATAAGTTGAATATCAGTGTTTTTTTTAAAGTTTTGTTCACTGATCAAAAAGGGGAGAGTATATGATTTAGAAAAAAAAAACAAAACAAAAAGGGAGGAACGGTTCTGATTTGCCCTGCAACCGAAGGACCGGTTCCTAGAACAGTTGGTTTGATTTGCTTGACAACCGAAGAACCCCGTTATTGGTTTTGATTTGTCCTGCAACCGAAAGCCCCGTTACTGTTCTCGGTACGCAACAATTGGTTTGATTTGTTAGACGACGAAAGACCCAGTTGGTAGGTTTTGATTCGTCTTACAACCGAAGACCCCGTTATTGTTGTGTTTAAAAAGGAATAGTTGTTTTGATTCGTTATAAACGACCGAAAGACCCCGTTACTATTCTCGGAATTAAGGTTTTGATTCGCTACGCGACCGAAAACCAGAAGAAGATAATTTGATCCGAAGTCATCAGGCTGATATCAAATTATTCCAAAGCAAGGTTGATATTGATTTGATCCGAGACAAGCAAAGTTGATATCAAATCAATCCGAAACCAAAGAAGTTAAAGTTAAGGAATAGCATGTTCGAAGGTTCGATCCAGGAAGAAATTAATCAACAGCAGTGTAGCAGAGGTTTGATTAAATCCAGTGGTGGTCGAACAACCAGTGGTCTATTCCCAGTAAAAAGTCAGAAATTTGATCCAGGAAGAAATTGATCAATAGCAGTTAGCAGAGAATTGATCAAATCCAGTGGTGATCGAAAGACAAGTAGGCCGTTTTAAAGACGATTAGTTGCCAAAAATTGAAAAGAGAAGTCACGAACAATGACAAAGGGAGAGAGCTCACAATCAAGATTGGAGAAAGCAGCGGTGCAGCAAAGGATCGAAAGAAGAAAGACTTGGAAGACGGAAACCTTCCACCAAAGAAGCGCACCAGTATGTGAAGGCTACAAGATTGTTTGATGCAAAGATTAGGGGGAGAATGTTGGCAATAATCTCCGCATCAAACATACGTTAAATATATTATACATATTTGTTACATGTAAATAATAGTTATATCCTAAGTTAGGAATTGTAAATAAGTCACACCGCTTCATGTGGTGGTTATTGGCAGTTGTGGTAGTTTGAAGGGTTGCGTCTATTAGAGACACACCCATTAGCCAAGTATAAATAGGCTTGTACCCCTCATTTGTAAAGATGTATGAAACTATTATTTGTTTATGGAACAAGTAGTTTCCCTCTCAATCATTCCCTAAAACGATCCTGAGATCTCACATGGAATTGAAGTTGGTAGATTTTATTGGCATTTATATGCTGTGCAAGTAATATGCAGTCAAATAATATGCATGTTTGACTTTTTTTGGGTCAAATAATATTCACTGCATATAATATTCATGTTGGCCTTTTTATGGTTATGTTGGTCATGGCATCATTCTACTGTTGCAGTGCATATAATATAGACTTTAGTACTTTGATAATATGCATTGCATATAATATGGACTTTGGTTGGATAATATCACTATTATAATATGCATTACAAACACTTGTTATAATATGCAATACAAAAGCTTGTCATTAATATGGGTCAAATAAGATTCCACTGTTATAATGTTATAATATGCAGTCAACAACTACAACACATTTGACTACAACTCATTTCAACACTTGCTCACAAAGCTAAATCTAAAGTACAACATATTTCAAGGGTGAAGTACATAAACAACAAACGACATCACTAAAAATTCCAATTGCAATCTTCAGTTTCCACACTTCCTTGGTCTTCGCCTTCGCTTCTTCCTCCTTGTCGTTGAGACTCCTTACCAAAGCGGGAATCAACCTTTCACATCTTGGACAGTCGAGATTATCAGCCCATTTTATCCATCCACACCTGCCCTTCTGTTCATTTATGCAGTATCTTTTGTGGTTAGTCGACGAACTACCTAAACAAGAATATTATTATCAAAATGTTCATCGAAAAAGTTATTGTTCACGTACATGTCTTAATGTTTTAATTAGCATCCATTATTGTTGTTCTAGAATTAGTACTGCAACTTGAAAAATCTTATACAAAAGAACTCAAACTCTGAATATGAAAGCATTAATGACTATTTTTAAATGTAGGACTGGTACAAAAATGTTGGTTTCATACCTAATTTCATGAACTCACAGACGACGAACTATACGACATTACAAGCTTTGTAATCAGCTCTGTAACAAAACCTTCACCACTTCTCAGTTGTTTATCCTTTACTTCTGCATCCAAAACATACAATATTAATATGCTAAAAAAATATACACAAAAATTAACTTTGTGTAGGTAATTCTGTTAATATTGAACTTATTACTTACCTGGATGAACCAAAGTTCTTTCGCCCTCCTAACGATGAGATTACACGAATGTTGAACGAAGCAATCGGATGATTAATTGTGATGAACTGAATTTACATTATATAAAGAAGCAACACAATCGCAACTTATTAGTGGTGAAGACCGATTAATAAAGAAGCTGTTACCAATACCGATTAATAAGAAGCTGTTACCTTCGTGAACAACTTGGAAGGAGGCTTCGATTATTGAACTTGGAAGGATGCTTCGATCATTGAACTTGGAATGATGCTTCGATTGAACCTGTAACTATCGATTAAGTGCAGAGACAAATTATGGAAATAATTAGGGTTTATGAGGAAAGATGGGTATGGGTAGTATAGTAACTTTCCTTGTTTTTAACGTTTAAATGGATGGATACTTAACGGTTGGGCTCAAAATGCAATAAAATACAAGTACAGTGGCTCAGAGTGTAAAAGGTTTCGAAAATGGGTGCAAGGTGCCAGCTCCAGTAAACCACGGGGACTCAAATTGCAGTTAACTCTTTTTTTTATGAAAATCTAACGGTGGTCTGCGAAGTAGCGTATCACACCTCAAACCCGTTTCCCTCTTTATAAAACACCGTATTCATCTCCTCCAAAACCCTAACATTATTATTATTATTATTTCTGCCCAAACCAGACACTCTCTTCTCTGCCGCTCTAGAATCTTCTTCAACAACAACCAATGGAGTTTTGGGGTAAAATAATATCTTCATCTCCTTATTCTTTCTTCATTTCTATCATTATAATTATTATTATTAATTACCTTTTCTTTTATATATTAATATTAATCCAACACACGACTCCTCTATTTACAGTGGCGTCATGTATTTTCCGATTATACGTTATGTGTTTTGTGTATGTTTTTAGAAGTTAGTGTGAATAATAATAATAATAATTAGGTCAGAGTAATATCATAACGGTTCTGTAGAATATAAGATATAGTATTTATGTACATCACTATGGCGTGATTCTATACTTTTGGCTTGATCAGTATATGCATTATAAGTTTTGTAGAAATTAATCGGTGGTTAGAATTAGGGCTTTACAACTAGCCTCGCCTCGAGCTTGACTCGTTTAACTTACGGGAGCTTAAATGAGTCTATCACGTCTCATTTCGAGCTCTATTTATTTAAAACGTGCTCGTGAGTAGTTTTTGAAGCTCGGCTCGCGCTTGGCCTGTTCATTTTTTATTAGATTGCAACTATACTTTTTATATATGACACGATATACGACATATCATAATTTTATATATAATATATATAATTTTAATAAAATTTGGCTGTCGAGTCAGCTTGAGTTTGAAAGTGAAGCTCCAGCGCAAGTTTGTTTTTTGAACAAGTAATTTTTTAAACACCGACTTGTTTCAAGCTGATTTGAGTAGCTTGCACGCAGCTTGGCTCGTTTACACTCCTTTGAACATTAGCCGCCTTAGAATTTTTAAATTTTTTAACTAGCCGAGCATTGATCTCGACTGTTTTAAATTATGAGAGCTAAAATGAGTCGATTTTGTCTCGTTTCGAGCTCTATTTTTAATACGAGTTTGTTGAGTAGATTTTAAGCTTGGCTTGTTTATTATTTCTTTTTAATTATTTGTATACGTTTCTAATTGTTTCATGTATATTGTAACTATACTTTTTATGTATGACATGATAGATATCATATAGTTATTTTTATCATAATTTTATATATAATAATAGTTGCTATGCAAATAGGCTCTCGAGCCAGCTCTACTTTGAAAGTTAAGCTCCGGCTCAAGCTCGTTTAAGCACGACTTGATTCGATCTGGTTTCAAGTAGCACACACACAGCTTGGCTCAACCCTTAGCATTATTAGAAATTTTAATTTTTGTAGAAATTGATTGTTGGTCTGCATATGAAATTGGGAGTTTAATTTGCAGGTGTGGAGGTTAAAAGTGGTCAGCACTCAAGGTAAACCTTGGTGAAGGCAAGGTTTTGCATCTTTCACAGGTAAAAATACTTTCATACTATATACTGTACTTTTTTTGTTGCGTTGATTATATATAAACAATTAAAATAATCGTTGCATAGGCTTGTCTTGGAGAAATCAAGAATACCAATGCAAGTGACTCTGTTTGCTTACATTATTAACGTTGAGGGGAAAAAACTTGTTCTTGGAACACTGAATTCCGAGAGGTTGCCTCAGCAACTGTTTGATTTGGTGTTCGACAAAGACTTTCAGCTTTCACACAACTGGAAAAATGGCAGTGTGTACTTTTATGGATACAAAGCTGACCAACCTGGTGATGATGATGATACATTATATCCTTCCGGCATTTTTTTTAATATTCTATCGTCTTTTGTTTTTTTATTAATGTTTATATAGAAGTTGGATGTTTTTGGATTCTTGACTGAGTTGCCTTTGCGTTGTGTGATCACTGATGGTGATTTTGGTAAGTGTACATTTGTAGTCTTGCAGTTTATATTTTTTTTTTAGTTTTAAGTTTTCTGTTAATTGTTATATATTTGTTGTTTTGTTTAGATTCTGAAGATGACGAAGATGCTCTTGAACTTCCAGTTCCTAATGGTAAAAAATTTGGGATTTATCAAGGCTTTGTTTATGTTTTGGTTTACTAAAGATCTGAATGAATATACACTATTGGGTTGGACCTTAGTTATAACATATACGTTGGCTTGCAGGCAAGCAGGACGCTAAGAAAGAAGAGAATCTAGTGGCACCTAACGAAAGGTAATAAGCAGAAGGTAAAGATTGTGGAACCCGAAAAAGATGAATCTGACTCTGATGACGATGATTCGATGTCTGGAGATTCAGATGAGGTATACATTTCTTAACTAATATCGACGTTCACGTTTATTTTACTTTTGAGACTCTTTTAACTATCTGGTTATGAAATCTATCTGTTTTACTTGTGTAAGTTTCTAGCTAGCTATTTAGTTCGCTTGTTAGTTTTTGGTTGTGTGTTTGATGAACTGGAGAGTTTGGGTTATAAGAAATGATTCCCATTCTAATAGTGGTGTTTGGGTTTGAAGTACTGGTATCAAACACACAAATTAAGCATGCCCTGAAACCCACCAAGCTACGTGGTTCATTTCAAACAGATAACCCATGTCTAATATTGATCCCTAGTTGCAAATCGAACCACACTTAAGTGATGATGTGGATTAAGTGTCTTCATACCTTTTGCTTTTTAGGATGATGACGACTCTGACGACAGTGAAGATGATAGCGATGAGGAGGAAGAGACTCCCCAGAAGGTTAGTGTGGTTATTTCCTATAATTTTTTTATAATTAGTATTCGTTTGGCTCATTGTTATCATTAATTTTAGCAACAATCTGGAAAGAAGAGACCGAACGAGTCTGCTATCAAAAACCCTGCAAACGAGAAAAAGGCAAAATTTTTCCACCCCTCAGAAAAACCGTGTGAGTTTACGCTCTTCTTACAAATACATAACAAGATAAATATGAAACAAATAGATTTAAACTCGTACGTAATGCTGAGAACTGTTATTTCTTTTGTGTTTTATTACGTTATTAATAACGTTTGCGACAGATGGTAAAAAAGGTGCAGTGCATGTAGCAACACCTCACCCGTCAAAGCAGGGTAAGACTCCGGCAAACAAATCAAGTGAAAGCCAGCTTCTGCTTCTGGTGGTGTGCATTTTCTTGCAGGCTTGCAACAGGTAAATCTCTTTTTTTTTACAATTCCTTGTCTTTTAACATTTCTCTCCTAAAAAAAATAAAAATTACACCGAGAGGGCATGACATTGGATCGGGTTTATATTTTGGTTTAGGAACTTCAAATCAGACATGGCTCTACAATCTCACAACCAGGCGAAACACAAGTAAAAAGTATGAAACTGGGTTGTTTGGCTGGACGACGGATGAAATGCATGATGTTTCTTCAAGAATGAGTATGGCTACTGGCTAGTAGTTTCGATTAAGTAGGTTTTTTTTATATTTTGTGTCGGAAGTGTTGTGGATTTTGAAAGATGGCAATTATGCTACCCTCGCATGTGGATTACTCTGCTAATTTTTGTTTTTAATTGAAGTACGAGATGGGTCGAGTTGATGAATAACTTTTTTTTTTAATGTTAGTTAACATGATCAACAAGGGCCGAAAGCTTTGCGAGGTCTTAATACGAGCAAGATTGGTAATCAAACCTTGAACTATTACAATCAAGAAAAGTGCTAGCAATATAATCCAGATTTTTGTATGTGATAGACTGATACCATCCATCAAAATTGTTTGTACCGTGGATATCCATTACAAATCAAGAAAAGTGCTATCTAAAACCCACATCAACTAGCCACTCTTTACATGCTGTGAAACAAAGTATAAAAATATTTTACATGCTACATTATCTTTTCATACACAAAAAATGTGTTTTTTAATGAACGTAATCACTTATTGTTTTGTATAATTTATAGCTGTGAGAAAGAAGAAAACTAGTTAGGGCTTGTTGCATGCAAAGGCATGTTCGGATGCTATGTCTGGGGTTTGTTATGATTCTAAATAATCAAATATAATTTCCAAAAGGCGTGAATGTAAATAAAAAAATTGTTTCTAATAAAGTAGGTATGCTATATTAGCTCCCGACTTCACCTCGACGATTAGGCCAAATACAAAAGAAATGTAATGACATTTGTATGGTTGAAGAAAAGATGAGTGTTTCTAAATGATCAATACTTACTAAACGCGGTGCTGTTTTATGCTCTTGCGTTGGAGATGGTCTTGCATTTTTTAAAGAATTGTATTGTGTACGAAGGAAGGGATACAAAAAGAAAATCCATTTTAGAATGAAACCATTGCGCTTTATATTTGTGGCCCAACAGGTTGTAACAGTCAAAGCATAACATTAACACCACTTCGGTCTCACAATGTTACATTGTCCCGACAAAAACACTTAAATCTCAAATAGATTAAAACACAAAATTTTGGACTGTCCATTATTATGAGATAAGAGTATTTTTAACTTCCCTTGGTTTTTATTTAGATGGACATTCCAACCCGTCTTCCACACGGATCTAATATGGTTCAACAGGCTTTCGGAAGTTGGCTCCAGCATAAACGGCTTCTGACCCGAGCTCTTCTTCAATTCGCAACAGCTGCATACATTCAAATGGGTCGATTTGGTTAAAATTACATAATGTGTCATTTTTTTTTGTCAAAATCCGTTTTGACCCATTACCCAACTAGCCTCATTACTAGTATTATTACAATCTATTAACATAATGCAACATAATAACATTAGAATTATAATTAACGGGTCAGGAAAGCGAGAAAGATTAACCTGATTGTACTTAGCAAGACGTTCTGATCTACACGTTGCTCCAGTCTTGATTTGGCCCTGAGTTGCATCATATAATCATAATCGGTTTATTTATCTAGTATTACTTTTTTGATATACTTTCATAACATATATATATATATATACTAGCTAATTACCCCGGGAGGTCCCGGGGTTGATAAATCTAATTTTACGTGATAACCTATTACAAATGGCTCAAGTTAACTAACCACAAAATCTTCCAATTATTGCATGTTTAAGTATTCTAATCAGTAATAACTCATATTCCCCACAAAATCTAATTTTACGTGATAACATGAACACTTTGTGTGTTTTTTTCCTGTATGAACGAAACCCACAAAAAATAGTGATTTTTTTCTCCGTTTTTTATATAGCACACTATGGTACTCGTTGGAAAGATAATAAAACGCTCGTTAATTTGGTGTAATTTTTTTCTTTAAAAAAAATCCCGTATATAAAAGATATAAACGTTTAAAAGTTATGGAGGAAATATGAGAGAGAAAATTTTAAATTTATTTTTAAATTCTTTTTTCCTAAAATAACTCAATTTAATTAAAAAGGAAACAATTTAAAAACACCAAAAACTCTCCATTATGATGCCACGTGGCATAAGGTTGAGGCCTCCATTGCACGCCACGTCAGCAAAGGTCTTTTCTTTTATATATATATAGCTGACAACCCCGGGAGGGTCCCGGGGTTGAAAAATATAATCATTCTAAATAATACTAATACTAATAGTAATAATTATTACTCTTGTATTTAAATAAATAAAAAAATAACCTTGCTATAAGGTGACACCATGTTGTGCATGTGCAGTGTTACACGATTCTTTCTCCTAGTTTCTCTTGATGAAGTATACCTATCCATCTTTAGAAGAGTAAAATTCTAATGATAGCATGACGATTGGGCTGAATTTCAACATCGTAGATAGAAGTTGGTTTAAAAGAAAAAACATGATTAATGAATAACATGAACACTTTGTGTTTTTGTTTTTTCCCTGTATGAACGAAACCCCACAAAAAATAGTTTTTTTTTTCTCCGTTTTTTATATAGCACTATGGTACTCGTTGGAAAGATAATAAAACGCTCGTTAATTTGGTGTAATTTTTTTTTCTTTAAAAAATCTCGTATATAAAAGATATTAACGTTTTAAAAATTATGGGAGGAAAATGAGAGAGAGAAATTTAAATTTTGTTTTTTAAATTCTTTTTTCCTAAAATAACTCAATCTCTTTTAGGGTTTTATCTTTTTTTTTATTAAAAAATTGAAATAATTCAAAATCACTAAAATCTTTCAATTATGATGCCACGTGGCAGTTTCATGGAGAGGTTGAAGCACCATTGCACGCCACGTCAGCAACGTTCAATTCTTTTATATATATAGATAGATATAGATTAATCATTACCGTTGCTAAACCAACAGAGAGATCAGCAATAAGGTGTCTTTCTGTTTCACCACTGTGAACAAATATATAAAATTTTAATTTACAAAAAAAAAAAAAAAGCAAAGTAAAACAACTGAAATTGAATATTTTGCTGTAAATGATTTTACATACCTGCGATGACTGGCCATCACGCCCCAACCGCATGTTTGGACATTTTCACAGCTTCAATGCTCTCAGTTACAGATCCAATTTGGTTAACCTATAACAATGGGTTGATCAGGTCAACTCAAACCCGAAACGGATAAAAAAAAATTGGTTATGGCCTGGGTTTTTAAAAAGCGCGCCTAGGCGCATCAAGGCGCAGCCTAGGGCGCCACAGGGCTTTTGCGCTATCTTTTTTCCCAAAGGCGCCGCCTCAGGCGCTTTTTTGTCAAATTTCAGGCGCTTTTTCTCCCTGAGGCGCGCGCCTCACTTACCCAGGGTATTTTTTTATGCATAAAAATGTTGTACCTTGGTGTTTTTGGCTTGTACATATAGGTAAAATCACATAAAAATCTTCTTTATAGCTTAAAAACTCATGGAATATATATGGGATATATAAAAAAATTATATAATTAGTGTGCGCTGTCGGGTACGAAAAATCCCACGCTTTTGCGCTTTGCGCGATGCGCTTAGACCTCGTCGCTTTGTGCGCCTGGCACTTTTTAAAACCAAGGTTATGGCAAGAATCTTTTCTTTCGCCTTGGGTTTATTTTGATCAATTTGACACGTTAGAAACAAACATAACCCCAAACCGACCCGTTAATAGCTAAATAATAGATGATATACCTTGAGAAGAAGAGCGTTACATGTCTTCTCATTAATAGCCTTCTGAACTCTCTGTAAACACAATTTGTATATATAGCAAAGAAACGTTAGCTTTTTTATTTAAATAGAGAATTTGGTTTCTTTTAGTTTAAAAACGACGAGTCTAACCGTTGGATTAGTGACCAATAGATCATCTCCAACAATCTGTACTTTATCACCACATTCTGCAGTCATCTTTCCGTAGTGTTCCCAGTCATCTTGGTCAAAAGGGGTCCTCAATCGACACAATAGGGTACTCGCTTACAAATGATTTGTAAAGATCTTTG